>CAWUFW010009814.1:600000-751652 GCA_963921515.1 Calotriton arnoldi | reverse complement strand
CTCCTTGCTGTGCTGTGGGACTAGGGGCCTGGTGTGTGTTGTACTTGAGCTGTCCACCCTCCCACCCACTGCACTTTGTGTTCCTGCCACTTACCTGTTACTTGTCGGTTAGTGCAGCTATGGCGGACACATGGGTGTGGTGGGTGCTCGTTGTGGCGCTTCTGGCATACTTGGGGACCTGTTGGTGGTTACGTGGCTGGCTGAGTGTACACATGCCCCCACGTATCTTACAGTTGTTAGGTTTGGGCTGTGTGTGGTGGTGTCTGTTGCATGTGTGTGTGATGTGTTGTGTATTGTGTGCTGGACATGGGGGTGTTTGTCCCTGGGAGCTGTGGCATGGTGGTAGTGCATGTGAGTACATAGCGGTGTGCTGGTATACATTAGTTTGTACTTACCAGCCTCCACTCCCCCTGCTAATCCGGCGAGGATCTCCGGATGTATAATGACTCGCACCTTCTCCTCCCACGCTTTGAAGGTCTTGAAGAGCGCGTGATTCCCTCCGCCAGTGACGGCAGCCAGCTCTCTGTTCTTGCTCTCCTTCTTCTTGACCAGGCTCTTGACGTCATTCCACCGTTTGTTTATTTCAACTCTGTTCCTGGGCAGGGTCCCGACTGCATTGACCTGGTCTACGATCCGGTTCCACATTCTCTTTCTGGTGGCTAGTGGTGTGTGCTGGACCAGGTTCCCATAGATTTGTGGGTGCACCTTGATAATCTCGTCGACCATGACCGTCAGCTCAATGGGCGTGAACTTGGGCATTCTTTGTGGTGCCATGGTGTTTGTGGTGCTGGTGCGGTGTGTGTTGTGTAATGTGCAGGGGGTTTGTGGTGCCGGTGTTTGGTGGTGGTGGTGGTGGTGGTTGTGATGTGTGCGTTTCTGTGGTGTGCTGCTGTCCTTGCTGTGTCACTGTGTCCTCTCCTCTCCTCTCTAGTTTGCAATGTTGCAAGGGGTTGTGGTCTGTGGGAGTGCTGCTTTTGTACTTACCTATGTGGGTGTGTCCTCATGGTCTGTTGTTTTCAGGTGTGTTGTGTCTGGTGTTCTGGCCTTTGTATTTTTTGTTTGTCCAGGGGGTGTTTTCGGGATGTGTACTGTGCTTGTGTATTTGTGCGTGCCTTGCTGTGTGGACTTGTTGGCCATGTTGTGTGCGATTGTTTTTGTCAGCGGATGGTTTCTGTGCAGGGACGTGGGCGCCATGGCTTCTGCCGTGTCAATTCTCATCGGCGTTGTTTGCGCTGGCGGGCGGTATATTTGTGGTTTACCCGCGCTCATGGCGGTGCGATCGTAATTTCACGTGCGGTGTGTCGGCCGTGAGGGCGGGCGGTTTTGTGTTGTCGTGCGTGTTTCCGTCCGTGGCGGGCGGTTTGACTCCGACTCGGACGAGGGCGGGCGGTATCTTGTGTGGTTTTCCGCCGATGGCGGTTTTCGGTTTGTGTAATCGTAATGGCGTGGTCGGTGTTCAGACGGTGTGTGCGGGCGGATTTTTGCCGCTTTCATGCCTGGCGGATTTATTTACGCCGGGTATCGTAATGGGCCCCTAAGAAACTTAAAACTCTGTCGCCAACAGGAACATGCTAAAAAACTTCTAAGAGCCTACTCTGTTTTAGTCCTATTTGCACTTTACTTACCTAAATTTTAACTTGGACAATAGACCTGGTTAAGCTGAGCATTTGTTCTGAAAAGTTGTGGTCATCACTGCTAGCTAGTATTTTATGAGACGTAAGAGTCTATGAGAATCGTTTTTAAAATAGTTAACACCACTATACAAGAATATGCAAATGACGATCCTTTTTACATTATGTGTTTTTTAACTGCTTTTAATCGTTTCTATTTGTGTACAAGAGGAATCTTTTTGTTATGTATTTGCAAAGATTTTAACTAATCAAGCAAAAAATAATAAACTTAAACTTAAACTTAAAACTTAAACAAGGTTATATATATGCAGTTTCACATTTCCAGATTTTTCTCCTTGGGTTTTCTCTATCCCGATTTGCGTATATTTGTTCCCCTGTTTTGAATTTCCTGGAAATGTTAAGGACTAGGGGTGTAGCCTTCTTTTTTACATCCTCCCTACCCTGGTGTTAGAGATTCTCTTCTGGAGGCTCCTTTTATAGTGCCCCAGATCTTGTGCCACCTCATTGTCTGTCTTGTCCCAATACTATATCCCAGGGCTTTGAGTTACATAGTTCCTTACCTTTGTGCTGGGGATAAATGATTGGCTGAAGTGGGACTGGTTACACCCCAAGGACCTCTTCTCCTATCCCCAATTTGTTGCAACCTTCTTATGGTCTATCCCCCTATAAAGCTGGCACTCTGGCGTCTCTTATGGAGAGAGAAGCACACAGCCTGATGACATTTTTGCTGCAACTTTGTTCCCTTCCCATATTTGTGGATTCAGCCAGACTAAGGTTCATCTTGGGAGAGTCCTTGAAGACCAGATTGTGCCTTTGTGACTGAGGAACATCATGATTGTTCCCTGTGCTGCTATCCTCTCTGTATTTTTCTATATGAATGGAGAAACAAGGTGGGGCGTCAAGGGTAGAACCATGTTCTCAAAATGGGCTTTTCAAGAATTGTAGGGATTTCTGGGGATAACTCCCTACGCAACTAGTATGGGCCACCATACCTAAAGTGGAGCTCGACAGTGCAGCCTGATATTTCACATGGAACAGCTCTATTGGTGTCATAGTAGATGGGGATGTTGGTAGGCGCTATCAGATCCTGGCAGCACCTCCTTTCAATCTTACAATGTCTTTGTACAGGGAAACAATACTCCTAATAATATTGAGGCCTCTGCAATGTGAATGAATAAACGATGGAGGCTTGTAAATCACTCTGCTACTACTCTCAAAAGAGTTTCCTGGCTCTAGAACACAGAGGGAAAGCTACTAATCTGAAAGAGTGAATTCACTAGGCAACACCCAGGTCTTTGCCTATTTACTAAATTGGTAGTGAGTGATAAATGTTCTATTTGCAGCAGTGGAGTCTTGCAGTCATTTTACAATACTGCACAAATTTGATCCCTTGCAACTTAAAAGAAAATATGCCTGAACAGCTGTCATATCATAAACCATATATCCAGATATGCAGAGTGTAATATGCCTCAAAATTACATCATCAATGACATTTCTGGTAACATCACAGATCACCTCTTTGTTGACAACATAGATGACCTCACCCTGGACAGCCCAGGAAGTAGTGTAAGTCTGTATCAAAAAGCGATGATACAAAACACTGCGTATATATAATCACAGCAATTTAAATTTGATCAGGCTTTATGCTGAAGGTGAGACAGTTATGAAACTTGAAATCCTTATTCCTTTATTCAATGGCAGGGGGGTGCAATTTCGTCTTTCATTCTCCTGCAGGACTAAGAAAATGATGCAGAAGTGAGAGTCTTTTCTTGTCATTGGTAATACATCATGGTCCATCATTTGAATGGCCACAGTATCTCACCACAGACCAGGCCCTGTGCTTCAACTAACTTTGCATAGTCAAATTTAAAGACTATTTGCAGTAGGTTATGCCCATATGAGCAAGGGTTCAAGGCGGAGTCTGGAGAGATTTGTCCACATTGACACTTAACCCATGCTTCTGCATTCTAATGTCTATTCATGGCCAAAGTTCATGTGCAGTAGAGTATGTAGGCATGGGTGCTGGGCGCAGTGGTTGGCAAAAAGTGGGGTTGTGTGTAGTAAAAAAAACAACAGCACAAAGCAACATTTCATACTTATTCAAAAGAGTAATTAAGGATTTTATTCAATGTCATTCATGATACCAATGGTAAAGAAGTGACAATGTAATACTGAGGACAATGTAAGTGTAATTGCATTTATATAGCTCTGACTACCCCATACGATGCGTCGAAGTGCTTTTCGGCAAGTAGCATGCTACTCCAGAACCCAAAAAGAATTAGTGGTGAATTAGTATAAGGAAATATGAAATTAAATTGAGCAGTGGACATGTGAGTCTGTTATTTGGGTTGAAAAGGATAGTGGAGGGATAGAAGAGGGAAGGGTCTAGAAAGTGTTTATTTGGAGATGATAGCCACAGGAGCAGGTTTGGGATAAGGAGAGCAGGGGGAAGAGTCAGAGGGAAGGGTTTAGAAAGGCTTGTTTGGGAGATCTGAATAGTAAAAGAGGTTTGAGATGATGGAAGAGAACAGTAAGGAAGTGTATAGAAAGGGTTATTATGGGAATCATAGTAGTCAGAGAGTTGAGGTAGAGGATATATTGAGAGAGGTATGAGGTGAGATATAGGGTAATGCGATATAGGGTAGTGCATGGGAGATCCTGAATTAGGATATATGTATATCCTAATTCAGGATCTCCCATGCACTACCCTATATCTCACCCCATACCTTGAAGGCCCTACATTGGTTACCAGTTGCCAGAGATCCACATTGAAGCTGCTTTGCATCATCCACAAAGGGATACATGGAACAGGGCCGTTCTTTATCAGAAATAAAATCACCAAATATATTCAACAAAAGAACCTCCGCTCTAGATTGCCACCTCGCCACAGGGAGGAAATATATACATAATTTTATTTCTGATGAAGAACGGCCCTGTTCCATGTATCCCATTGTGGGTGATTCAAAGCAGCTTGAATGTGGATCTCTGGCAACTGGTAACCATAGTAGGGCCTTCAAGGCAGGGGAAATGTGGACTTGTGGCTTTATATGTAGGGGTAGTCTGGCAGCAGAGTTCTGAATCCATTGTATTCTTTTCATAGTTGTTACAGATGATCCGTGGTACAGACTATTGGCGTAATCGAGTGTTTCAATCATCATTATTTTCATTGATTCTTTCAGCAGTGAACATATTGCTTCCGTGCTCTTGTATTTCCCGCTCTCCTCTAGATAATCTGTAATCCTATTTCTCTTTGCATTCACATTACCTATAAAAAATCAACATATGACTGACCACCAAGTATGTAGAGGTTATGTGTTTCATACAGTGTTTCAATGATTACGCTGTGTTTGAAATTCAGAGTAATTGAAAATAGTTGAAGTCCTCAAGAGCAAAGTGACTTTAAAACATTTTGTATTAACATTACACAATTTGGTTGGCCTGATTGGTATGCATTTTTGTGAATATTTGTATAAATTACATTCCATCTTCATGTCAAAGTATATCTTTCCCTATGTAGGTGAAAATATCTATCCAGAAAAAACGTAGGATAATAGTATATGTTTAATAGAGGTGATGCTGTCTTAATGTTGGCTTATCTTAATAATTCGGCAGAAGAATCAAAGGTATCGGATCCCTTCCAAACATGATTTAGTAAGGAATGTTCTATGATGCATAACACTATGGTAATTACACAAACAAGTGTGAGATGGAATGTTCAGTGGGTCCATAGAATACAGTTGTTTCTAGCTATGAAACACTTGCCCTGCAACCTTGAAAAGAACAATCTTTAGTTCCATAGTCCATGTGTAAAGCACTGTTGGGTTTCCTCTCCAGGGGAACCCGGCTTTGGAATGCCCTTTTCTCAGTATTGAGACAGAATAACGAGTTGAAAATATCAACCAACAAGAATATCAAGTCAGAAATATTGTGACATGGAAATATCGACATCTAGAATATCGAAGTAAGGAATATCGATTTTTAAAATATAGAAGTCATTAATATCGTTTGCAAAAATACAGTTGTTTAAAATATCATTTTTTAATTATTGTTATTTATTTAAGTATATATTTTAAATGTTTATGATGTAATTTTTTTGTCTAACTATTGTTTATGTTTCTTACTATATTAGTTACATTTTTAGTAGGTATGAAATTTAATTTAGTTACTTTTTGTATTTTTTAGTTCCCTAGCGGGTTATGGGTTTATAGGGGTATAGTATAGGAAGTAATTTAATTATAATAAATTAATGAATATTTATATTTATTTTTTATTTAATTACTATTTAATTATGTTAATTGTGCTATTAATTTTTGTATGTAAATGTTTTGCATGGGTTGTGAGATTTATAGGGGTAAAGGATGGGAAGTAATTAGTTGTTAATTAATTAATAATTAGTTGTTAATTAATCTTAATTAATTAATTGATAATTAATTACGTTAATTGTTGGATTAAAATCTTTTTAGGTGTGGGTTGTGGGGTTTATAGGGGTAAAAGATGGGGAGTAAATATATTTTATTTAATTATTAATTACTTGTTAAATACTATTAATTATTTAATTGTAAATTAATTACTATGTGTTATTAATTTTTTTTTAGTTTAATTTCAGGTGGGGGTTGTGGGGTTCATAGGGGTAAAGGGTGGGAAGTTAATTAATTTTAACAGATTTATATTTAGTTTTTAATAAATAATATTTGCTCAATTGATAATAAATTGTTAATTGTGCAATTTAATTTTATTTTAGATGTGGGTTGTGGGTTATGTAGGGGTATGAGGTGGAAAGTAAATAAAATTTCTGAAAATAATAATTATTTTTTAAGTAATATTAATGATTAATTTGATAATTTATTATGTTAATTGTGTAAATACTTTTCTGTTAAATTTGTGGGGTATACTGTGGAAAATACATTAATTAAAATTCATTTATAATTAAAATTTAATTAATGATAATTGGTTTGCTGATAAATATTTATATTAATAGTGTATATAATTTTTTGTTTTAGTTACGTTTGAGGTGCAGGTTGTGAGTTTTGAGTGGTAATAGGGTGGGAAGTAATTAAATGAAATTTATCTAATAAATTTTTTTTTTTAATAAATACTTTCTAAATAAAAATGTTTATTAGATTGAAAATTATTTTTGTATTTTATTTATTAAAATATTTTGTAGGTATTTGTTATATGTATTTAACAATGTAATATGTTTTTATTTTTTTAATTTGTAATATTAAATATTTAGGGGCCCATTACGATACCCGGCGTAAAAAAATCCGCCAGGCATGGAAGCGGCAAAAATCCGCCCGCACACACCGTCTGAACACCGACCACGCCATTACGATTACACAAACCGAAAACCGCCATCGTCCGAGTCGGAGTCAAACCGCCCGCCACGGACGGAAACACGCACGACAACACAAAACCGCCCGCCCTCACGGCCGACACACCGCACGTGAGATTACGATCGCACCGCCATGAGCGCGGGAAAACTACAAATATACCGCCCGCCAGCGCAAACAACGCCGATGAGAATCGACACGGCAGAAGCCATGGCGCCCACGTCCCTGCACAGAAACCATCCGCTCACAAAACCAATAGCACACAACATGGCCAACAAGTCCACACAGCAAGGCACGCACAAATACACAAGCACAGTACACATCCCGAAAACACCCCCCCCTGGACAAACAAAAACTACAAAGGCCAGAACACCAGACACAACACACCTGAAAACAACAGACCATGAGGACACACCCACATAGGTAAGTACAAAAGCAGCACTCCCACAGACCACAACCCCTTGCAACATTGCAAACCAGAGAGGAGAGGAGAGGACACAGTGACACAGCAAGGACAGCAGCACACCACAGAAACGCACACATCACAACCACCACCACCACCACCACCACCACCAAACACCGGCACCACAAACCCCCTGCACATTACACAACACACACCGCACCAGCACCACAAACACCATGGCACCACAAAGAATGCCCAAGTTCACGCCCATTGAGCTGACGGTCATGGTCGACGAGATCATCAAGGTGCACCCACAAATCTATGGGAACATGGTCCAGCACACACCACTAGCCACCAGAAACAGAATGTGGAACCGGATCGTAGACCAGGTCAATGCAGTCGGGACCCTGCCCAGGAACAGAGGAGAAATAAACAAACGGTGGAATGACGTCAAGAGCCTGGTCAAGAAGAAGGAGGGCAAAAACAGAGAGCTGGCTGCCGTCACTGGCGGAGGGAATCCCGCGCTCTTCAAGACCTTCAAAGCGTGGGAGGAGAAGGTGCGAGTCATCATACATCCCGAGATCCTCGCCGGATTAGCAGGGGGAGTGGAGGCTGGTAAGTACAAACTAATGTATACCAGCACACCGCTATGTACTCACATGCACTACCACCATGCCACAGCTCCCAGGGACAAACACCCCCATGTCCAGCACACAATACACAACACACACATGCAACAGACACCACCACACACAGCCCAAACAGAACAACTGTAAGATGCGTGGGGACATGTGTACACTCAGCCAGCCACGTAACCACCAACAGGTCCCCAAATATGCCAGAAGCGCCACAACGAGCACCCACCACACCCATGTGTCCGCCACAGCTGCACTAACCGACAAGTAACAGGTAAGTGGCAGGAACACAAAGTGCAGTGGGTGGGACGGTGGACAGCCCAAGTACAACACACACCAGGCCCCTAGTCCCACAGCACAGCAAGGAGGAGCATCCCCCACACCCCACAGCCACGTGTCAGCCACCGCAGTGCACAACGACAGCCGAAAGGCAGACATCACGGTCCACAGCAATCGGTGTCAGTGGGTGTCCAGCCACCCCCACGACCCACAACACCCCCCACCCCCACAGACCTGCTACATGGAGCACCCCCGCTTAGAACCATGTGGCATCCAGTACAGTGCACGCACGAACAACCTGCAGGTGGGAAACTGGACAGGGCTGGATTACTGGAGGCATGAGGACCGTAACACGACCAACACATGGGACATGTTACGTAGCAGACGAACACGCAGCACCGCCCACCGTCACGAACAAGTGAACAATGTGCACACGGACATGAACAACAGACTCACACCGCACATGACCCATCACAGACATAGCAACACCCAAGGAGCCATGTCTGCATGCACAAGCCACACTGAATATAGTACCACACGGCAGCCACTGTGCAACTCATCACACACAACCGAAACACCATTGAAGTCCTGTCCATGTAGCCCCTACTGCCTGTCAACCACACACCCCACAACTACGCCTATGTAAGACAAACAACACTAGACGCAACAGAGCGGAACAACATAAATGCACACGAACACCACTGAACCCATCAAACACACAGACACACCATGCACATACAACATACCATCCATCCCATCCGTCAGCCCCAGTCTCATGAAAGGCATGTCATCCGCACAGCTGCCACACATACAGCAGTCACGCTAAGATACATGCCCATGACCAACCATGTGCCAGAAGTCAATGAAGCGCACGACACACTGTGAGCAACAACACACAACATGGGCCACACCCCCCGAGCACTGCAGTGATGCACATGGCACAGGGCAGCACGCACACCAAGGAGATGGGACAACTGCAATACGTTGGCTGGCACACAACCATCACTCACTCATAACGATGCGTCCAATGCCATGTCCAGTAATCACAACAGACAGCAAATATGCAGGCCATGTCAAGCATGCACACACCTCAAACCATGCACTGTCATGCTGCCACAACACATGTCACGTTCGGCACCCATGGCTCACAGCATGTACCCCAAAAGCATATTCCCACCCAAATGCGAATCTGGGGCATGGCCCCCATGTTGCCATATGCGTTCCTAAGCGTTCCATTTGAACCCCAAAAGCATATTCCCTCCCAAATGTGAATCTGGGGCATGGCCCCCATGTTGCCATATGCGTTCCTAAGCGTTCCATTTGAACCCCAAAAGCATATTCCCTCCCAAATGCGAATCTGGGGCATGGCCCCCATGTTGCCATATGCGTTCCTAAGCGTTCCATTTGAACCCCAAAAGCATATTCACTCCCAAATGCGAATCTGGGGCATGGCCCCCATGTTGCCATATGCGTTCCTAAGCGTTCCATTTGAACTCCAAAAGCATATTCCCTCCCAAATGCGAATCTGGGGC
Source organism: Calotriton arnoldi (assembly GCA_963921515.1). Taxonomy (NCBI): domain Eukaryota; kingdom Metazoa; phylum Chordata; class Amphibia; order Caudata; family Salamandridae; genus Calotriton; species Calotriton arnoldi. The sequence goes on along the minus strand of CAWUFW010009814.1, from coordinate 741,842 downwards.
ATGGCCCCCATGTTGCCATATGCGTTCCTAAGCGTTCCATTTGAACCCCAAAAGCAAAGTACAAACCAGACCCAGGATGGGCCAGGAGCCCGCATACACCAGAGTCACAATAAGTAGGGGCACAGCAACACACCCATCGGCATGGCCAATCCGTCCCATGCCACATGTGCACAGCACACAGTCCCATTGCCAAGCACACACAACTACAAATGGTACAGCCACACACACGCCTCCGGGAAACCCATGTACGAGATTGCACGAACTGTTAATGTCAGACGACAAATACATACTTCGCAAGGTGCAACACAATAACAAATCTCATTCTCTCCACAGGTGACGAACTGCTGGATGCTGGGGATGGAGCCAGCAGCCAGCACAGCCAGCCTACAAGCCCCCAACGAGGACACACGGATGTGGAGGATCTGTCCTCCTCTTCGGACACGGACCACCAAGCTGGCCCATCTGGTGTGGCAGGGCCCAGCCACTCCCCAGGACCCCTCCTACCCACCAACCCATCATCCAGGGCTGCTGAACATTCCCAGCCCCCTGCTGCCACTGTCGTTGCGGCCACACCCACGGTCATTGCGGCCACTACCACTGCCGCAACCGCCACCATCGCCGCACCGACTACCACCGCCGCCACCACCACCACGTCTTCACTGGCACCAGCCCCAGCGCAGGTGGTGGCCCGGCCGACTGGATCCACCCTGGGAGCCACAGCGAGGACCGTGGTGAGCAATGTGGCTAGTGGGCAGGCCGGTGGCAGCAGGACTGGTAGGAGGAGCAGGGTCAGGGAAACGCCAGCCTCCCCTGGGAGCCATGCCCTGCCTCAAATGGCCAGAGTCCTTGGGGCCTATGAAGAGGCCCAAGGACAATGGGCCAGGTCAGCTAAGGACACGCGTGAGGTGCTGGGGGTGCTGAGGTCCATGGACGCCCGTATGGGCCAACTCGTGGACCTCATGGGCCAGCTGGTGGTGGCGGTGAGGTCACAGCCAGGGACAGCAGCTCCCCCTCCGCCACCACCTGCCGGGGCGCAGGGTCGAGCAGCAGTGTCCAGTTCCCCTGCGTCCACAGCCAGTGAGCACACCTCAACCACCAGCATGTCGCAAGCAGGCACCCCCCCTCGCAAACGTGGAAGGGGCCGTCCGAAGAGGAAACAGATCTCCCGGGAGGACTTCGCACGCTCCAGACGCAAGTGAGGCAGCCAGCCAGCCTTCCTTGACCAGCCACTGCCTTGACTTGGACTACGATCCCACTCCACACAGCCATCTGGATGGCATGTGTGTGTTGGACTATGGACATAGAACCAGTGGGTACACCCTGAGCATCACGCAGCCATGACCGACAGCTCATTGTCACTGCACGCACCACTTTTGTCATCACCTTACACACAATCACATGTCACAGTTTGAAATAAATGCACCTCTTACACAAACTGCTGTTTGTGCCCTGTGTTTTATTTGTACGGAATACAACGGCCACCTTGGGCGGAAAGGCACCTGATGCGTGGCATGGCAATGGAACCGGAGGGCCTGTAGGGACCTAGGGGTGGGAGACAGAACAGGAGCACATTCAATGAGTGTGTCACACACCCATCACACAGTACATGTCAACAACTACAAGCAATGTACACACATCGCACAGAGCAATAGGGCACAATGCCACAGCCACCAACAGTGGCATACTACCCTGGCCATGGAGCGTTGACACACAGCACGCAGTGAACAAACGGCCACCCTGACACAGCACACACACACCTGCACAGATACAGCCACATCAGCCGTCGTACATGGACACTCACCGTCAAGTGAAGTAGTGGGCGATGAGCTGCTGCCGCACATTACCAGCTTCCTCCTCTCCGCTGTCCTCCTCACTCGAGCTGTCCTGGTCTGCGGGCTGGGGCCCTGGTTGATCTCCGTCATCCACGATGAGGGGGATCTGCTTCCGAATGGCCAGATTGTGCAGCATGCAGCACGCCACCACGATCTGGCACACCTTCTGTGGGGAGTACGCCAGCGCACCCCCGGTGCGGTCCAGGCACCTGAACCTGGACTTGAGGAGGCCAAAGGTACGCTCGACCACACGTCTGGTCCTCCCATGTGCCTCATTGTAGCGATCGTCTGCTGGGGTGCGAGGATTCCTCAATGGACTGAGCAGCCATGCCCCATTCGGGTACGCAGAGTCACCTGGGTGTGAGGGACACAGAGAACCGTTGCTATTCCAACTGGACAGGGGACAGCATCGCACAACCAGCACGCTACACCACTCCACATACTCACCGACAATACAGCCACGATCCTGTTGCAGATTGGACATCAGTCGTGGCAAGATGCTGTTGCGCATTATGTGTGCGTCATGGGCCGAGCCTGGGAACTTTGCACACACGTGGGTGATCACCATGTCCGCAAGGCACACCACTTGCACATTCAGGGAGTGCGTGTGCTTCCTGTTGCGGTACAGGTGCTCAGTGGCCTGTGGTGGAACAAGGCCAACATGTGTGCAGTCAATGGCTCCAACGACGTGTGGGATTCTGCCAAGGGCATAGAATGCACCCTTCACTGCCGCCAATTCACGAGTCCTGGGGAAGCGGATGTACCTGTTTCGGTACAGCATCATGGCTGCCAGTACATCCCTCAGCACCTTGCTGAACATGGGCTGGGACATCCCTCCTCCACTGCCCACTGTGTGCTGGAATGACCCAGTGGCGAAGAAATGCATGGCGGCCATCACCTTAGCCGTGGGGGTGACAGCTGTCGGATACACCCTGCGGGGACGGAGATGGGGTTCCAACATGGCACACAGTCGATGCAGGGTTGGCCTGTCCAGCCGAAACTTCCTAATGACCTCTGTATCGTCCATGTCCGCCAGCAATTGGTATGGGCGGTCAATGTTCGGTCTCCGCCTAGGGAAAATGGCAGTGGACACATGTCAAAGCAACACATAGCAATTTCGCATACACATCACTGACATGACTGAGCAAGCACATGAGCCACAGCCCAGCTGTCAAGCTGGGACGGCACGGCCACAATACACTTACACAGGTCTCCCAACAATGGCAATGGCTAGTGATACAAACCACTGCCATGTGCATGCACATGGGGATCTAGGCCCCAATGACTTGCGGGGCGTGCTGATGGGGACTGACTGCATATTCGTCAAGCGGCAACGCCACGGCAACATGAATGTCTGCCGAGCATGGAACTGCTTCCGAGGCTGGATGAGTATGGCACACGACGACGACGATGTGGGCACAGGCTGAGCGGCCAAAACAAGTGGGACCTGTGGCACGAGGGGATATGAGACAGTAGTAGGTGTCAGCACTGCACCCTATGTACAGCACTGTACGGATCACACCTCCCGAAACATTGACAGGTGTCCACATTGACAGCCCCATGCCAAGACGGCTGTGTGCTTGCAGTCACACGTCACAGGTGAGAGGTTACATTGCACGTGCCAGGTGGCAGACGTACATAGTGGGAGCTGGCATGTGTGTGCATGTGTCTCCTGTTCAGGATCCACCAGATGGGCGCTGACTCTGTACTGACCATTGGACACAGCATGTTCCGTGGAAGGCTTGTGTGTGTGGGATGGTGGCACTGGATGTGCCTCCGTTGGGTGGGGGGCCATGCACAGGGCGGGTACGTCGATGATTGCGCATTGTTGGTCACGGTGGGTGCACCCACTAAGATGTGTTGCCCTGTGTTCAATTCCTATGTCCGCATGATGATGGACTGTAGATGTGGGCAGACTACACATTGGTCGATGTGCTGTCTATATGCATGTGCCTTCACACCAGGCACAGCTGCCCCTGCACATGTGACCCCTGCTGGACTCGCTGCTGGGTCTGTGGAGCTGATGCACCTTCTGTGCGTGGGGCGGACAGCTCTCCTCACTTCCCTCATTGCGCATGTCATGACTTTGCCGCAGGTGACATGGATCATGGAGGGCCCATATGTACGCGTGGGTAGGCTACACATGATTGTTCACTGGTCGCCACCCCCAGTCAGTGTTTCGAATGGGAAGGTTGTCGTGCTGGTGGTATGTTCGATGTGGCGGATGGGCGGGCCTAGGTGCGGGCTTACATTCCGGACATGGGGGGTAGTTGGATTGGCGACTAGTTGCAGTACACACGGGACACGTCTCTTCCTTTCCACATCTGGGTCATCCCTTGTACTCACTGACAGTGATACAGTCATCTTCGCCCCAGCCCTCATGTCCTCCCCTCGCTCCCCCAATATGCATGTGCACCTGCGAGGCTAGCGCTTGCACAGGCAGCCCCAAGCTCGCACCAGAGAGGGCAAGGAGTGTATGTGTGGGTCCAGTTGCACGAGTGGGCTGTCTCAGGGTATGATGTGTTGCGGGACGCCGTCCACCTGCGTGGTGCCCCAAATGGAGACCCGGCCTGCATGGACTATGCATCACAGTCTTCGCCTTCCGGATCCGCCACCTGCGACACCCAGTGGCTGTGGCTGCCCTTGCGGCCAGGCCGCGTCCGTCTGTGACTGATGGCCCACACATTCACTCTTTGGCCTCTCTGGGGAGGGCTCGGGGGTGGTGGCGCACGCGCTTGCACTTAGTCGCAATGGCATGTGGCGTGGTTGGTATAATGGGCAATGGATGGGATGGTGCGAGCCACCTCCCGTGACGTCAGTGCTGCTCGTGCTGTGGTGCGTCCCCCTACACTTCTATTTGACTTGTGCCATGCTAGACGTTGAGGTTCTATTGCCTGCGTGATATGACCAGGAGGAGCGCGAGGAGACCTCTCACACACCATGCTCCACTGCCATCCCGTGCCCTGTATCGCCTGTGCGGATTGACTATGTTGGGGTTACACCTGGTCGACTGGGGCTGTGTGTGCCTTGTCAAGGGGCATGGCGGGCGCACAACAGGATCCAGCTTGTCCACAGAGGGTGGGCTGAGGTGCGCCTGGTACCGCTTTGTACGTGTGCCCGGCTGCTGTGCACACACGTGTTCACTCCACCCCGACAGGTGTCCTCTCACAATGCCCAGGGAAGCGGTGGTGTACTGTTCATGACCCCTCCCGACACGGCGTGCTCCAACTTGGCATGTGCGCATCTACCCGTCACACCCACCCACCTGAGCACTGCGTCCATACGACTTCACACGACACATGTGTGTCTTCCACAGTTGTGCTACTCATTTGCGTTGACATCCAATACCAGTGGACTACATGGTCATGTCACGACTGCCGTGTACTTCACATCCTCTCATCCTCTCTCATTCGTACTTGTGAAATGAGTCAGCGGAGACAGTTTTGGTTTCAAACATTATATTGAGTCTTCTGTCCTCTGTGATGCAGTATAGTGGACACTACTGGCAGCGGAATTCATGTTGAGGATATACTGAGCATGATTGCAAATGGGATAGGGTGTGGGGTTACATGTGATTGGCTGTTGCATGTGGGATGTGGGCTTCAGAGTTACATCTCCTTGGCCAAGGCTGTGCTAATGTACATTTACGTATAGCTGCGGAGCTGCGGACTTTGACACAGACGGTATACATGTAGCCTACCAGACCGCTTGGCATCATGGGCACAGTCCATCTCAGTTCCATGTGACAGGTTTGCTGCGGTTGTTCCTCATGCACGCGTGCATGTGTGATGACATCAGGGCATGTGCTTGCGTGCATGCAGCGGCGTGCCACTTGTTGTTGCACTGTGGTGGTTACTGGACATGTCACAGTCACTGGGGTCGTGTTGTTGTTGTATGCACTTGTCGTCCATGCAAAGGTCCTGGTATGGGATTCCCGGGGCGGGGGTGGGAGGGGTGCAGCACCCACAGACTCCAGGCGACCTATTCATGTCCACTGAGCGGTGTGTGTGTCCATGGGCGCTGGATCCATGTCGTGTCCTGGTTGTTCGTGCAGTTCCGTCCATGTGGGTGCAATACACAGACCCCATGCCACTGCCTCCCATGATGCATGCGGTGTTCCTGGATGTGATGGGGAACAGTGTGCATGTCCCGGTCATATCCGATGTCATGGCGATGTCGTTGATGGTGTGGTTACAGTTGCCGGTCGTTTGGCATGGCTGTTGTGGTGGTGACTGGCCAGTCCGTGCGGAAGCTAAGCATGGGTGCGGGGTTGGACATCATAGGTCAATCGGGGAACCTGCGTTGTGGTCCGACGAATTTACAGGTTGTCAGGTATACGATGCCGTCCAGCAGGGCTTCCATGTCATTGGTGGTGTACATGTTTGCCAGCCAATGTAGCGGATGGTGGCTGTCAAGGTGTTGTTCGTAAGTTGTCCCTTGGAGGACCATGATGGGGCATGCTGGGTGACATTCGATGTAGCTGTTCTCGATGATCCGTCGTGTGGAGGCACAGTGGTCCCATTTCAGTGCGGGTGCGATGTTGGCCACATACGCCATGCCCCCATAGGCAGAGCAGGCCCTGTCGTGTGCGTCCAGAGGGAGGAGTAGTGGTAGCAGGTCCGCCTTTAGACATGCCGGGTTGGAGAGGCATATCTCCACGGGATGCTGGTAGGGACACCTCCGACAGTAGAAGACGGGCATGACGCAGCTGAACAATGTGATGCGGTAAGTCAGTCGGTAACTTACGTTCAGCAGGGACAGGAGATCGCATCCCAATATATGTAACAGGTTGGTTTTGTACAGCTTGAGCTGTCCGGCGTAGTTGGGTAGGTGTGTTGCGGTTGCCATTTCGCAGCGGTGCGTTGTGGTGGCGTGCTCCGGCTGTGTGTGCAGTCTGCAATGTGCACGCTCCGAGGTTGCTGTGAGCTCTGTGTAGTCGTAGGGAGACAGGACTTGTGTTCTGTTGGCTTGTTTGGAGGACACGGGCCCTCATCCCACATGCTTCTCAGACAGTTCAAGGTCAGTGATGTGTGACTCCTTCCAATTAACTTGCATGTCGCCGACATGGGGGAGTGTTTTCTTCTTTCTTCCCCGTCCGTTGTGTGCTTCTGTGATATGCGCTATCTGCCCTGTGGTCGGTCTCCTCGGCATGCCTGTGTTGGTCTATTCTTGGACAATGGCTGTATTCACCGGCTTCTGTCGTAGGGCTGTGGTTTCGGAGTTGGAATGGAAGGTCATTCAGTGCTGTCTGCTCTCCCTTGTGTGGGCGGCAGGCTGCCTTTCCGCTCTGCGTTGGGCCTTGTGTGTGAATGTTATTCTTGGGCCACCTGTTGTCGGTCCCCGGGCTCTTTGGTGTTCCGTTTTATATGTCTTGTTCATATGTGCAGGGTGGTATGGGTGTTTCAGTGTGGTACTGGCGTTCCTCTTCCCGAAGGGGCCCTGCTTCTCCTAGTTGGTGTTGCCGCCGCTGTGTGCTACGCCATGTTTGTTACACTGGGGTGTGTCCTGCTGTTGCGTGACTTCACTGACATGTGTCCGTCGGTTGTGTGGCGTTGGGTGTTGTCCGTGAATTGGGCGTTGGGGACATGTCTGTGGCAGGCCTGTCACGTGTCATGTGCGTTCGGGGTGGGGCTGATGTGTGTGCTGCTTGGTTGTGTCCCTGTGTCTGTGTGCGACGCATGCATGGCGCTGCGGTTGGCCTCTGCGTTGTGCGCATGTGTGGCGGCGTCATCGCCGCTTTGGGGCCGTGACGGGGTCGTTGGTTCCTAGTCCCAGGTGGTGTGTACACATGTGTTACGCGATGTTACGATTTGGCCTGTGTGTCATATGTGGATGCAATGGTGGATGTGTAGTGTACACGCGCTGGTGGGGTGTTGTCCGCTTTTTCCGCCCTTGCACTGTGTGCGCTGTTTGCGTGCACTTGTTGTGTGTGTGCCTACCTGCGTCTCCGCGGTACGTTGCGTCCTTGGTGGTGCATCAGCAGGAGCATGGGGAGGGCCTGCAGTGCTGGATTCATGCTCGGGGGAGCCGCTTCTTCGTTGTCCGTGCTCGGCGTCCGTGTTACCGCTTCGGTTTGTCGTACGGTATCTCTTGGCCGTGGGAGCCGTTTGTTTGCGGCATCGTAATTTATACGCCGGGCGGGACGTGTTTCGTCGGACGGTGTGTGTCAGTTGGGCTGCGCCGCTACGTGTGCGGACGCACTTTGATGGCGGACGGTGTTGCTGGCTTGCCGGCGGTGTTTGGCCTACTTTTCGCATCGTAATTGGGCGGGCGTGTGGACTGCTGCGTGCCGGCGGTAACTGGTGGTTTTTGCATCCGCCAGCACGGCGGTTGTGCTTCCGCCCGCCATCGTAATGAGCCCCTTAGTATTTTTTATTCAACATATTTATATTTTAATTTCTTTAGGTTTTTTTGTATAATTTCATTTTGTTCCAGCTATTTTATTTGTTTTTAATGTTACACTGACTGGAGTGGGAATAGTAAGTTTTACCCCTCCGCAATCCAACACTTTCCCTACTGTTGCACAAACTGGAGTGGGAAAAGTACATTTTACCCCTCCGCAATCTAACACTTTCCCTACTGTTGTATTGAGGGTAGTGGGACTTGTACATTTTACATCTCCTGAGTATGATACTTTGTCTACTCTTGTATAAATTGTAGTGGGAATAGCATAGTTATTACTTTACCATTTTGTAGTTTACTTTATATTGTTTAAATTTATATTAATTTGTCTTGGTTATTTAAAATTATAATATTCATAATTATTAATGTTTTTAACATTTTATTTATTTTTAGTAAATGTAATTTTTTATTTTGTTTCATTATTTAATTGTATTTAGACTGATATATGTCTATATATATATTTATTTTTTCTATAATTACATCTTAAAAAGTGTTAAATTAATCAATCAATCAATCAGGGGTTTTGAAGCGCATTGCTCACCCGTGAGGGTCTCAAGGCGCTGGGGAAGGGGGTGGGGGGTGCGAGCCGCTCCGCAGATCATTCGAAGAGCCAGGTCTTGAGGTCCTTTCTAAATTGGTGCAGTGTCGGGATTCGTCGGATGTGGAGGGGGAGTTCATTCCAGGACTTGGTTGTCAGGTAGGAGAAGGATCTGTCACCTGCTCTGGCCATGTGGATGCTGAGATATCTCTTGGGAGCGTGGAAAGAGATTCGCTCGTTGAGGTATTGGAGTCCGGTTTTCTGGAGGGCTTTGTAGGTGTGTGTGAGCAGTTTGAAGGTTATTCTTCATTCTACGGGGAGCCAGTGGAGGTGGCAGAGGTGTTGGGAGATGTGGTTATGTCGCGGGACGCCGAGGATAAGTCTGGCTGCAGCATTCTGGACGGTCTTGGGTTTTCGGAGGAGTTTTTTGTTGATTCTGGCGTAGAGGGCATTTCGTAGTCCAGTCTGCTGGTGATGAGTGCGTGAGTGACGGTCCTCCGGGCGTCTGGGGGGATCCATTTGAAGGTTTTGCGAAGGATGCGGAGGGTGTTGTAGCAAGTGGAGGACACGGCATTGATCTGGCGGTTCATGGTGAGTGAAGAGTCGAGTATGATGCGAGGTTGCGGGCATGGTCCATTGGCGTGGGTGGGTTTCTGAGGGCGGGGGGCCAACAGGTGTTGTCCCATGCAGAGGGGGTGGAGCCGAGGATGAGCACTTCTGTTTTCTCCGAGTTGAGCTTCAGGCAGCTGCTGCTCATCCAGGTTGCGACGTCTTTCATCCGTTCTTGGAAACTGCGCCTGGTGATGTCGGGTTCCTTTGTGAGGGAGAGGAAGAGCTGGGTGTCCTTGGCATATGAGACTATGTTGAGTCCATGTTTTCTGACGATGGTTGCGAGTGGGGCCATGTAGACGTTGAAGAGTTTGGGGCTGAGGGAGGATTCCTGGGGTACTCCGCATCTGATCTCTTTGGGTTCGGAGAGGAAGGGTGGGAGTCTTATTCTTTGTGTTCTGCCTGAGAGGAAACATCGAATCCAGTCTAGGGCTGTTCCCTGGATGCCGGCGTCGTTGAGTCTGGTGGCTAGTGTGCGGTGGGAGACGGTGTCGAAGGCTGCTGAAATTATGATATAAATTGCAAATATTAATTTATTAATAATATTAAATTAGATATATGTTAATAAATATATATATTAATATATATGTTTGTTTTAAATGTTTGAAAATAATAATAATTGGTATATTTTTCAAAAAACTTTTTAACTACATTTTATTTTAATTATATTAGTTTTAATATTTAATTTAATGATTATTTACTATTTAAGTTTATATATATTTAAAAATCGATGTTTTAGACAGCTATATTAGTGACAACGAAAAAAAATTCCGATATGTTTGTAATTTCAATTGTAAGTATAGGAAGTCGATATTTTTGACTCGATATTTTTGTATTTAGATATTTTGTTAATCAATATTTTGTCAGTGAACCCCTTTTCTCATATAATTCAAAGCAGAAAGGGGACTTCAAGGGTGATGTTGTGAGAAAACATTGTCATGAGGTGGTTGCTTGTCTGTATCAGTTAGTATGTTTGTATGGCATAACTGGGGAGACTATTCTGCGGAGAGAGAAGAAAGGGTAGTGAGGGGATCAGGTGGACATCTGAACGACGATTTAGCAAAGTATTGTTTGATGCTTGGTAAAGTAAGATGCCTTATTTTCTCTTTCTGTTATAAAATTCAACAAACAAACTCTGTAAAATACAGAAGTTCCTGTGAAGGATATTCGGACTGAGAAACGCCACTCTGCTTTCTTCCTTGTTGCAGGGATGAATCTAATGGGTGCCAATTGATTGGCACGACAGTTCTATTTAAGAGGAGGTCAGAGGGAAACCACATTCATTTGAGAATGGTGTGCAAGATTATTTGGATAAACATTTTTTGCAACTGTTACTTTTGTAGTGTTTAAAACGTATTTGAAACAAAATACTGCTCAATTTTACAGAAATGACAAATGGTCTACATCACTGCCACTGATCAGTCAACTGGAATGTGAGTGTGGAATAATATTCCAATCACAGGTACATACAGGCTCTGACACTGTGAACCATATCCAAGGGCTTTCCAGAAGGAATGGGGGGAGCAGGGCAAGGATTTCTCCTATCATCTATAGTAACATTATTTACAATCCCATAAAGCAGACAGGGTTGATTTTGCCTACAAGTGACTTCAGTGAGGTCAACCATTTGTTTTAAACCCCCCACCCTCTATTTGATAACACGGCATAAAATAATTTAATAAACTTAGTGAAATTGGGTTTTCCATTTCATGGGATTTTTCGATGGACAGCTATCCTGTCTCGCCTCTTCTGACTTGACACATGCACATCATCTATGAGTCAGAGAACACTAAAACACCTTTTAAACTGAAAAGGCGATGTTAAATGTTGTGCATGCAATCAGTGACAAGTACCGTACCTAATGCTCACCTAATCATATGAAATGACACATTTAAAGGTGAGATTACAATAATGCTGGTAAAAATAAAGCATGCTCAATCGAAGGTACATTTATAAATGTGCTAACAGGAGCTCTGTGTAAAGGAGAGGTCTTCAGCGTGTGCCTAAAAGCATATACATATGAATCCACAGACATGTCAAATGGTGTAGACTAGATAGTCCTTTGGGCACAGAAGAATCTGAATAGATAAATGGAATTGTCCTGGCAGATGTAATTACCAGGTTTTCTCAAGTAAAATGATGCCTTAATTAACCAAAAATGTGCTATGTAGCACACAAGAGATCCTGTCTTGGTTGATGCATTCTGACAACGAGGAAATTAGGAAGGAGGTCACAGTTTGGAACAAAGCTGCTAACAAGTTGCAAATAATGCTACTGCTCTCTGAGTGTTGGGTTTTTGAAATCTCAGTCCTCAGGAATGAGAGTAAAGTGATATCGAGTAATTTTGTATGTATTTTTCAACGAGAGTCAAAGTACATTGAAGTTATCAGGTCTAATGAATATTCGAATGAAAAGCATAGCTTCCCTCTCCGGGTCACAGTCAGATGTACTATTAGCGGTTCTTCAGATTGAAAGAAGTCTAAGTTTTGCTGTCTGCATTTCAATACAATAGAGCAGTGCTCCTTAAACATTTCAGAACCAGAACCCAGTTTTTAGAAAGGCAGACTTGTGTGGCCCACCTAGCTTAAATGGACATGAGGTGGGTGATTTTTTGATGTGAGAAAAGCATTGTCATTTACAAACAGCACATTTTCCATTGAACTGGCCACTAATTTTGAACTAACATATAGTTTAACTGATTAAACTATATTGCAGACAAATGATAATGTGTGGAAACCAGGTTCTAGTGAATATGTATCATTTGTGCATCACCAAGTGTGTTGATTTGTTTTGATCTTATTAAAATCTTTGGGGCATATTATCAAGAAACGGCGTTAAAATTATCGCCACTTTAGCGGCAGAAAACTGCAGCTAAAGCGGCGATAATGGGCTTGATAATATGCCCTTGAGAATTCCAATAGAAGCCCATGTTCTGGTGTCAACATGGGCTTCTATTGGAATTCTCAAGGGCATATTATCAAGCCCATTATCGCCGCTTTAGCAGCAGTTTTCTGCCGCTAAAGTGGCGATAATTTTAACGCCGTTTCTTGATAATATGCCCCAAAGATTCGGATTCTTCAGTGCGGATGCGTCGCGCTTCTTGTAGTTGCATCTCTTTTCCAGCTCCCAATAGCAGGAACAACCTCCAGAGGCCCAACTCAGCAACAGGCACCTCTTGGCAGGTCAGAACTCCCAGCAATGAAGTTCAGGGGAGCTGGTGGTGAAGTCTTTGTGTCCCTGAGACTTCAGAACAGGAGGTAAGCTCTACTTCAAGCCCTTGGAGATCTTCTTCAAGCAAGAGACACAGCACACATTAAGGTCTTTATGCTCTCCTTGGCAGAAACAGCCACTGAAGGCCAACCCCAGACAGCACACAGCAAAGGGGCAGTACTTCTCCTTCAGCTTTCCCAGCTTTTCTCCTTGGCAGAGGTTCCTCTTGGGTCCAGAAGTAATCTAAAGTTCTGGGCCCCAATATTTCTACAGCATTTCTCTTTGTTCTCTTGTGGCAGGGAGGCTCTGTGCTCAGTCAAAACCAGTTCTGTCCTCTCTGGTCCAGCTTCCGGGCAGGAGGTGGAGACAACATTGTGTAAGGCAGACCAGGCCCATTCAGGTGAAAGGAAATCTCCTCCCCCTACTCTAAATGCAGCCCAGGTTTAGTCAGCCCAGCACTGACTCATCCAGGAAAGGCAGGACACACCTCAACCCCCCTCCCGAGTGGCTGTCTACAGTGAATGCACATCCCCAGCCCCTGTCACTGCAAAGCCAGACAGTCAGTCCACAAACCAGCAGAGGCACACAGGATGGCTAAGCAAGAAAATACCCACTTTCTAAAAGTGGTATTTTCAAACACACAATATAAAAATCATCTTTACTAAAAGATGCATTTTTATATTCTGAGTTCAGGCATACTAAACTCCACCTTTCTATCTTGTCCCAATGGGAAGTCATATTTCTAAGATGTTATAAATAAACTCCCATTCTATCCAAAGGGACAGATAGCCTTTCAATAGTGAAAAACGAAATTCACTGTAGTTCACTATCAGGACATGTTACACACATCAGGACATGTCCTACCTTTCACATACACTGCACCCTGCCTGCAGGGGTGCCTCGGCCTACCTTAGGGGTTACTCACATGTAAGAAAAGGGAAGGTTAGGGCCTGGCAAGTGGGTACACTTGCCAGGTCGACATGGCAGTTCCAGTCTGCACACAGACACTGCAGTGGCAGGTCCAAGAACCTTTTGCAAGGCTGCTTGTGTGGGTGGCACAACTGGCACAACCAGTGCTGCAGGCCCACTAGCAGCATTTGACTTACAGGCCCTGGACACACACAGTGCACTGGACTAGGGACTTAGCAGTAAGTCAAACAAGCCAATCATGGAAACACAAATCCATATTCACTTTAGCACTGATCAGCAGTGGTAAAGTGCCCAGAGTCCTAAAGCCAAGAAAAACAGGGTCGAAAACAGGAGTCCAAAATGCAAAAAGTCTGGGGATAAACCCACTGGAAAAGCCAGGTCTAACACTTATCTTTCTCTGGCTGCAAAGTGAGAGGAGTTTGTAAAAACTAATGCCCATGTTCAAAACAATAAGCAGCAGTTTGTCAGTAGATAGCCTGACATTTGACCTCTGTCTTTGAAGTGCAGCAAACATGACAAGATATATACAGAATTTAAAGGCATCCTTATTTATTGCTTGGACTTTCACAACCCACTAAAAAGCAGCTCACAACGGCCCACAGTTTTGGAAACACAGATTTTGATTATTGGGAATATATCCAGAGATGGTTGTGTCTGTCTTCTTGAGCTTGATGTTAGAGAATAATTGAATGACCATTGCTACAGGTAAAAATGTTAATTCTACAGCATATGGAACAACAAACAGTTGCAAAAAAAACAGGCTGACAGAAACAACCATGCTCATTAGCCCTACAAAATCTAAACACCATTACCTATATGATATGTTCATCCAAATATTGTGATCCTCTTACAGTAGGAAAAGTCTTTCATGAAAGCTTTAAAGACAGCTTGTGAGTGGAAATCCATAGACAGAAAGAATGACTATTTGATAAGTAGTTGTAAGGAAATGTCTCTTTTTTTATAATCACCCTAAAGTCTTTGTACTGATGCTGCTGGTTTTTCGACTCTGAAGGTTTACTGAATCCTGCCAAACAGGTCTCAGTGCCAGTGCCCTAACCCTTAAAATGTGCATGACTAAGTGTATCACCGACAACTGGCATAAGTTAACTTGATTATAAGTTCCTTGTTTATGATACCAAGGGTAGGTAGGCCATGTAAGTTAGACTTTCAATCTTAGCCTACAGCACTTTTTGTGACACCACGAGGGTGACAAAGCAGAGCATGATTCCCAGCCCACCATTTCTGGTTGGCAGAGCAGTTTTCCAACTGCTACTTGACTTTGCCATTTAAAGCAATTGCAAAGCCCAAACCTTCCTGTTTAATATTTATATGTCACACCTACGGCAGGCCTACTGAACCCTAAAGGCAGGGTGTATTACATTAAAGAGGTAGGCGTGTTTTTTAACTTTACATGTTTGGACAGTAAAATGCCCGGCATTGTAATTTTTTACTGTGGAAAAGCTAGTAGCCCCATTGGCGAGTACATGAATACACGCTAACGACTCAGCAGTGCTAGTTTCTGAACAGGACTGATTCTGAACACTTCAGGTATCAAAATGATTGTTTCATTAAACCCGACCTGATGCTCAAGTTGAATTTAATGTAACTTCTGCACTTCCAACTTTATTGCACAAAGTTTTCCAGTGGCCGTTTACAATTGCTAGCCACATTACAGCCTTCTGCCCTACTGGGGGAGGTGTGAATGACTCTCAGGAAGGAACACAAAGGGCCTCTCATTGGTAAAGGTGTGCCCTTTTCCTGGCAGGAAGACCAAACAGGGTGTGAGCCCAAAAAGCAATCTTCAAATGGGAAAGCCACCTTTGAAGGGCAAATAGTGGACACACACGAGAGAAACTACTCCTTTGTTTTTGTACACAGGCTGGCATCGGGGACAGAGAAGGATAATTCATTGCCAACCAATATTTTCGTGGCCATGTAGCCCGCAGGTAGCTACACCTCTGGGATGGACTAGGGAGCTCCATACGCCAAGATAAGGTTTCTGTCAAGTTGGGAGAGGGAAGAATGGTGCATTCTGCGCTAGCTAAGTGCCACACATCACAGGAATTCATCACTGGATGAGAAGGGACCTAGTAGCCCATTTGCTAGTACTCGCTGCAACCCCTGAGGGCAAACACTTCGCTCCTATGACAGCCGTCTACAAATGCTGCATTGGTCCACACACAAGTTTTAACCAGGGTAAGCACCAACTTCTATCTGGTCAAGCTTCAGCTCCGGTCTGCCATGGATAGTGCTCAAATTCCAAAATACTGCACCTTATTACGTTCACTCATTTTGGAGTTCTCTTAGTTTCTTGTGTGGTAGCTTTTATTTTTCTAATGACTTTTGATCCCTACAGCTGTGTTTTTCATTGTAGTATCATTTTAACCATTACATTTTTCATATTTTGAACTAAATGAAATAGCAAAACTTCAAAAATGTATTTCCTGTTTAATTACCTAAATAGGTAATAGTGCTTTATAAATGTTTGATTGATTTGAGAAGCATAGTAAATCTGCCGGGTCAAGGTAATCATAGGTAGAAGTAATGGCCATATTGAAGCATAGGCATTTTCGATGTAAAGGTCATGTCACAGGAAAGGCCACTGTAGCTTACACAGGAGGTCAGCCAACTGACCCTTGGAATTACTCTGGGTAGCCTGAGACAAAGCAAGCAGGTTCAATCTTCCTTCAAGCAACAGAGCATTCCTTCCTCTGAACTTTCCACAGGCCCAGGAGTATTCTGTTGGGTGGCTCTGGAGTTTCAATATATATACCTAGTACCAGCCTTTGTGTGCTGGGTTTGGAAAGTTCTTCCCCTTGTCAATGATGCTTTAAACTGCATGGAGGTGACAGAAGAAAGGGCAGGCTTGTTGTCAGGTTCCTTTGTGTCTGCTATAGGCATAGCCCTTTGAAGTGTAAGTGAGCTGGGCACTGCTCCTCCCCAGCCATTCCACTCGGATGGCCTATCCTGTCCACACAAAGCCCCTCCCCTTTGTGTTACTGTCTGGAAGCAATATTCAAACCCCAACAGCAGACTCATTCACAGTAATGTGACCCAGGACACTGGCAGAAAGGCACAGTTGGTTGGGACAAGAAAATGCCAACTTACTAAAAGTGTCATTTTCAAAATTATTACTTAAAATACGACTTTACCATTAAAGAGGATTTTAAATTTTATAATTTGCTTGAGTATAAACAGTATATCTCTATCTGCTCCCAATCTAAAGTTAGCACTTGTTAAATCTAATAAGGTAGCCCAGTGCTAGTCAATGGGAGAGATATGCCTTACAACAGTGAAAAAGAACTTTAGGAGGAGAACTTTAGGCGGTATTCACTGTCAGGACATGTAAACATTAAGTTCACGTCCTACTTTTTAATTACAATGCAGCCTGCCTTTGAGCATTTAGAGCCTACCTTACAGTTGACTTTTAAGTATTGTAAAGGAAAGTTTAGGCCTGAGACCAGGTTTATTTGGCCAGGTCGAAAAGGCAGTTTAAAACTGCACTACAGACTACAGAGACAGGCCTGAGACATGTTTTTAAAGTACTACTTTAATGGGTGGCAGAATTAGTGCTACTGGCCCACTAGTAGCATTTAATTAACAGCACCTGGGTACATGTAGTATCATTTACAAAGGACTTACAAGTAAATTAAATTGTCATTTAGGTTTAGGCCTATTCTACCATGTTTGAAGGAGAGACCACAAGCACTTTAGCACTGGTTAACAGTGGTAAAGTGCACAGACTCCTAAAGCCAACAAAAACAAATTCAGCAAACAGGAGGGGTAAAGGTAAAACGATTGTGGGAATACAACACAAAGAGTGTCAGGTTTAACAGTTATTATCTGAAAAACGTGAGATTTAGGCAAGCATGGGGAACATTTGCAATTTCCCAGGGCCCCCACCTTCCAAAGGCCACCCTGGGAAAGTGAACTTTTCTTCTAGTTGACCTTTGTCTATTGTATTCTCTTTTAAAGCCTCTCCCTCTCTCTACCTACCTCTACCACTGACTCTGTCTCTCTATCAACTATCATTTTAAGGATTTTTGGGGCCCCAGGCAAGTCATATTTCAACTGATTTGGTGTGGACCTCTTAAGGTTTAACATATAATTTACTATTGTTCAGCGTCATTTGGACTTGGATAAGAAGAAAAGGGTAATAAGATTCAAATGTGTTCTATACAGGGGCTCCCTTATTATGTCTTGCCCAGGGCCCCCAAAATCCTTAAGATGGCACTGCTATTAAGCACTATCTTTATAAAGTTGCATATTCATAGCCTGTTGTAGAGCTCAATGGCAAGATTTCCTGATAAAGGAGGGCTTTCTGCATTAGGTGCCACTTTGTATAAGCTAAAACACAAGCTTTAAAAAAAAATCCCAGTACCCTACTCCAAAGATTGCTAAGCTAAGCTCTATGTGCACCACCTCAACTGGAGTAGATGGATGCACACTATGTTTCAAAATCCCTGTATCCAAATAATCAATTGTATGCATTATCAGTGATAACCCAATTGACCACTAA
The DNA here is from genome assembly GCA_963921515.1 of Calotriton arnoldi. Lineage (NCBI taxonomy): Eukaryota > Metazoa > Chordata > Amphibia > Caudata > Salamandridae > Calotriton > Calotriton arnoldi. The sequence goes on along the minus strand of CAWUFW010009814.1, from coordinate 723,802 downwards.
AAACAAATATTGGGAGGATCTTCCTATGAAATGCCATACACTTTATAAAATCTTTGTAACACATGACCCAGCACCTTTGCTATCATCACCTTTCTTTCTCTCTCTACTTTCTGCTTCACTCTCTAGTACATTTATGCCCCAAGTTCCCTGTAACTTTTGGTATGCTGCACTTTTGTCCCAGCAACAGACCGTCTAAGCCAGTACATTGAAGTGCCAAAGAACATAGTCTGGGGATCCCCTAAGTTGTTTGTTAGCTATTAGGAGCAAAATATTATCATCAGAAGGATCTGATACTTCTGTATCAAGATCTGACAAGCAGAAATTATAAAGGCTCCAACACAATCAACCAGCCAATCTCATTGCTGCCCAGGGTCTTTCACACAATTCAGTTAAAAGTAAGATAGAATTACCAGGTGTGCCCCCCACATCAGTAGCTTCTACCATGACAATATATGAACAGGTTTCACAAAGGTGGTGCTAAAGTCCACAAATAAACAATCGCCCCGCTCCCATTTAAAGAATGAGTAGCCATTTACATGACAGCCATTGCATTATGCATTGGTTTTTCCTGTGATAAATCCCATCTGCAATAGAGGGATAGTAAAAGAGAGCTTCAGTGCAAGCAAGTTCTGTTGACTAGAACGTTGATGGTGATCTTTGCATAAATTTGGTTGTCTGTAAGGTTGCTCATTCTACCTTTTTTGAAAATTGGATGAAATGGAACCCACATCAGCACTTGGGTAAAATTCCAGCCTGTATGGTTTATTGAAATAGAACCTCAGCACATGAAGACCTCAGGGTATTAGGCTTTCTTCAAATCTAGTTTTTCATATGTGGTTGATAGTTGCTACTAGTGGTCATAAATTCAGGCCAACATCAAGATGCTGCTTTCAAACTGCAATCACTTAGCCCATTAGACCCTACTGCCTCAGAAGACTTAAGTTTTCCAATGTATTCAATAATTGTAATGCATCTTGCAACTCCCTAATTCCCTTTAATCTGGTTGGCTCAGCGGAAATCCCAACATAGAGGGATCAAATATAAGCAAGTTATTACGTGGGGAGTTTTCTTAGCTGTCGCATGATTTTGGGCTGCATGCAGTCAATACCAATTTGCAAAGTGACTTATTATGATTAGAGTGAATGGCCTTTTCTAACATCCTTAATAGCAGAGGCGTTTTACACTTGCTAAGATTTTTATAGCCATGCTTCATTTACCTTAGTCTACTCACCATCCGCCCCTTGATGTTCTTTGTGCATTTTGTAAATGACTTACAACTTTATTCAGCTTCCCTCTATATGCTCAACCATTAGTGTCATACCATGTTTAGAAATTATGTATAATCTTATTATTTCCCAGATGCTCAGTCATGATTGTTAGAAACTGGATTTCTGATTGGCAAAGTTATGCATCCTGTCCAAGCAGAAGCCACAATCCTAGTCAGGGTAAGCTAGATACGCACGAAAAGATAACCTGCGCTTGCCCTCTGATAGCTTGGCAAAGAGCAGTCAGGCTTGTGTTAAGTATTTGTGCAACACACACACATAGTAACACAATAAATACACCACATAAATACTCAACACATGTTTATAAAAAATACGTTATTATATTTTAAACAAAACAAGACCAAAACAACAAAAATCCAATGTATAGGAGTTGAGATATTGAATTTTAAAAGAATAAATGTAGTTGATCAATTAGCAGCAAGTAGCGCAAAAAAGTTTACTTTAGGTTGCGCTGGACCGGGCTAAGTCAAAGTTCGGGCTGACCTTGTGGAAGTGCAGACAACTACAGGACCCACTCAGGGACCAGTGAACAAAGTACCTTTCCTGGTCGCAAACAGCGAGGTCTGTCGATCTCCACTCAGTGAAGGCAATGCGTCAGTTCCGAAGACGGGTGCCAGATGCATGGATTCTGCCACACAGTCAAGGGGATGCATCGATCTCACCAAGCTGCAGCGGTGGTGACACGCTGTCCGATGCATCGATCTCTGGAGGCAAAGCACTGGTTCCGAGGTGATGCACCGATTTTACTCCCGCAAACGGGTCAATGCGCAGGTTCTGCTACGAACAGACAGGAGATGCGTCTCAATCAGTGTTGCAAGTATCTGGGCCACATCCAGTGAACTAGGCACAGGTTCAGGGGTAGAGACTATGATTTCCCTGATTTTCAAGCAACCGGAGGCAAGCCAACAAGCCCTTGGAGATGACTTGGAGTGAAGGCAGAGTCCAACTCTCCTCCAGCTGAGTCAGAGAGCAGCAGGCAGTATGGAAACACAAGCGAAAGGCAGGCCTTCCACATCAGCAGTCCAAAGATGAGTCCTTTAAGCAACACAGCAGTCCTTCTGACAAAGGTTCAGTTCAATATCCAGAAGTGTCTGATTTTAGGGGAGTCAGAGGCCCAGTACTTATACCGAAAAGTGTCTTTGATGTTGTGGTGACTTCTAAGCAGCTCTCTGAAGTGCACAGGTTCCCGTTTCAGCCCAGTCCTGTATACCTGTATATGGGGGGCAAATCAGCCCTTTGTGTGGGGACATGACACTACCTATTCAAGTGAAGTGTTAGCCCCTCCCTTTTAGCCTGTCTAGGCAAGGCCATCAGAATGCAGATGTATGTAAATGAGTACTCAGACACACATATCCTTCCTGTGTTGTAGCTATCTAGAGGGAATGAACAAAGTGTAGCTGTCACATACTCCAGACACGTATTGGAGACAGGCTTTCAGGCACACAGAGTAGTAAGTGGAGAGAAACGTCCACTTTCTAAGAGCGGCATTTCTAAAATAGTAATGTTAAATTCAACTTCACCAGTAAGTAGGGTTTATCAATACCTTTCCAAACATATGAAACATGAAAAAGCTACTCCTCTCTGATCAGCAATTAAATCTTAAAAGTGTATTAAGGAATCCCCGAAGCTAACCTATGAGAGGATCAGGCCTCACAGTAGTGAAAAACAAAATATACTGTTTGTCACTACCAGGACATGCAAAACATAAACGTTTTTGGGTACCTAGTGCCTGCCTTAGGGGAGACTTGCATTTAATACAAGAGGGGGTGTAAGGCTTGGCAAGTTGTTTTAAATGGCTAATCAAAGGGGCAGTAAACTGCACACACAGGCACTGCAGTTGCAGGCCTGAGATAGGTTTAAAAGGCTAGTTTTGTGGGTGGTACAATCAGTGCTGTAGCCCACTAGTAGCGTTTAACTTACAGGTTATGGGTATATGGTATAACACGTTACAAGAGACTTACAAGTGACTTACAAGTAAATTAAATATGTCAATCAGGTATACACCAATTACACACATGTTTAGGAAAGAAGCACATGTACTTTAGCACTCATTAGCAGTGATAAAGTGCTCAGAGTCCTAAGGCCAACCAACTGTGAACGATTGTTTCAAGGTTGGTGCTTTGACACTGTGACTGGGCCAGCTGCATGTAGTACAATCATTCAAATTCTATTAATGCTCAGGAAAAAAATCTATGTAACATTAAAAGAAAAATTACATTAGATTATATGACTTATCAACCATTATAAAAAATAACAATTTTAAAATGAATCATCATACTTCATAGAAAGATGAGAGAAAGGTTTTAAGGTTATAAAAGTTAGAATATTGTTTAAAAAAGAGATTTAGAATGACATTTTCAGTTAGCTCATTTGATTAGGGTGAAAGTCTGGCAGTATTTTGTCGAGAAGCCACTTGTATTTCGAAACTGTATGCCTTTTATAAGGGTGCTCGGATCCAAATCATCCCTATTCTTAAGTTTGGTGTCTCCGGATAGATAGCTCAAAAATGGCCAACGAAACTCCAAACCATTTACTCAATACTTAAATTAACAATGCAATTGACATAATGGGAGGCGAGATGTATGGAATACTAGCAATCAGAAATTAATAATATATACACTACATGAAAGAGATGGTAAATGCTATATTTTAAGATTTGCAAAGTGGCTATTTTATTTAGTCCTTTTATCTTATTTTTTTTTTTTTTTTTAAACAATGATTTTATTTTATTTTGCCACAAAATTTTGGATTACAGAAAGAATAAAATTGCAACATAACAAATAAACATCATCTAGAACAGTTTGCAAAGAGCATTAAAGTTATGACAGAACACTAACATCAGTAGCAAACAATTATTTCTTCATGAAAAAAAATTCATAACAAAGAGCAAAACATTGTATGAAAATATCACGGAGGCTAAGGTGAGATGGCCAAGGGCTAGGGAGACTGGGGGGCATATTCTCAAGAAATGGCGATAACTATCGCTAACGCTAGTTAGCAGCAGTTTTTTTTATCGCCGCCTAACCCTGAAAACTATCGCCATGTTAGAGGCGTATTACCAAGCCGCCGCTACATGGCGATAGTATCAGGGTTAGGCGGTGAAAACTGCCGCTAACATTAGCGCGACGGCGATAGGAATTCCGGCGTTAGCGGGCGAAATCCAGCGATAGGCCCGTTAGCGGCAAGAAAACTCACGTTAGTCAGCCAAACGTGAGCTTTCTTGCCTCTAAGGCAAAAAATAGCCTATCAGTCAACCCCCAATAGAAAATAGGCATAAAAAACAATAACATGCAGAATGGAGCAGCCAGGGCCAAGTGCAGCACACATCAACAACACCTGCAAGCCAGCCAACATCCAGGATGTGAGCCTTGATGCCTCGCTGGACCTGCGTCTGGAGCCTTGATGCCTCGCTGGACCTGCGTCTGGAGCCTTGATGCCTCGCTGGACCTACGTCTGGAGCCTTGCTGCCTCGCTGGACCTGCGTCTGGAGCCTGGATGCCTCGCTGGATCTGCGGCTGGAGCCTGGATGCCTCGCTGGACCTGCGGCTGGAGCCTGGATGCCTTGCTGTACCTGTGTCTGAAGCCTGGATGCCTCGCTGGACCTGCGTCTGGAGCCTGGATGCCTTGCTGGAACTGCGTCTGGAGCCTGGCTGCCTCGCTGGACCTGCATCTGAAGCCTTGATGCCTCACTGGACCTGCGTCTGGAGCCTGGATGCCTCGCTGGACCTGCGCCTGGTGCCTGAATGCCTTGCTGGACCTGCGTCTGGAGCCTGGATGCCTCGCTGGACCTGCGTCTGGAGCCTTGATGCCTCGCTGGACCAACGTCTGGAGCCTGGATGCCTTGCCGGACCTGCGCCTGGAGCCTTGATGCCTCGCTGGACCAGCGTCTGGAGCCTGGAGTGGGATGTGGAGGAGCTGTGGAGTTGATGAGCCGTGGCGGTAGAAATTGAGGCGCGACGATCGCCCATACCTGCTGGTGAAGTCTGGCAGGTCGCATGGAGACACGTTGCTGACCTGTGTGAGAAGACCGCCTTCCGACCCTTGGAGCTGTTAATGGTAGAGGCGCTCCTGCGCACCAACGTAGTGAGGTCTGCATCGCATACTACGATCCACCACTACACTGGGGTGCACGAAGGGGATTACCAACGCTATGTGCCATCTCCCTGCATCACAGGCCCCATGATGTTGGACTGGCCATATGCTGTGGAGGATGAGGCCCCTGTGCTACGCCGAACTTGTGTGGCGTGAGCGCTGCAACTTCATGCCTAAGGGGGTCCTGCTGCGTCAACTGCATCGGGAGGTCCACCAGCGGACTATGCGGCGACTGCTGTACCCAGCCCAGTGAAATCACACTGGGCTGAGGCACCTGCTGGCTGAGTCACAGATTTGGAGAGAGTGCAGTGGATTGCGCCACGGTGTCAATGTACAGGTAAGGAGAAGGTGGGAAGCGTAGCGCAGGAGGGCCGGGGGGCGAGTCTCTCAGGCCTATCACATGTAGTTGACGCACCCCCAGTGGCGGCACTACCGCAATGGTGGAAGAGCGTTGCCCCACTGCCTCAAGCAGTGCAGAAGAGGAACAATCATCACATGAAGATAACTCAATCAATCAATCAATCAGGGGAATTGTAAGTGTGCTACTCACCCGTGAGGGTCTCAAGGTGCAGAGGGGGGTGCAGATCTGTTAGCCGAAGAGCCATGTCTTGAGGGTCTTCCTGAAGGTGTTCAGGGAGGGGGTGCGTCTGATGTCTGCCGGCAGCTCGTTCCAGGTCTTGGCTGCAATGTGTGAGCAGGATCTTCTGCCTGCTCTGGCTCTGTGGATGCGCAGGGTTTCGGCCACTGCGAGGTTGGAAGATCGGAGGTTTCTTTTGGGTATGTGGAAGTTGATTCTGTCGTTGAACGTTGAGGTATTTGGGTCCGTTGTTGTGTATGCATTTGTAGGCGTGAGTGAGGACCTAGAAGGTGACTCTTTTCTCCACGGTGAGCCAGTTGAGTCTCCGTAGGTGTTGGCTGATGTGTTCATGCCGGGGGATGCCGAGGACAAGTCTGGTGGCGGTGTTCTGTAATTTCTGGAGTTTGCGGAGTAGGGACTTGTTAATGCCGGAGTAGAGTGCGTTTCCATAGTCCAGTCTGCTGGTGATGAGTGCGTGGGTGACTGTCTTCCTTGACTCCGGGGGGATCCACTGGAAGGTCTTGCGGAGGATGCAGAGGGTGTTGAAGCAGCTGGAGGTAACGGCGTTGACCTGTCGGTTCATGGTGAGGGATGAGTCGAGTACGAGGCTGAGGTTTTTGGCATGGTTCGAGGGGGTAGGTGGGATTCCGAGGGCGGTCGGCCACCAGGTGTTGTCCCATGCTGAAGGGGTGGCTCCAAGGAAGAGGACTTTGGTCTTCTCGGCGTTGAGCTTCAGGCAGCTGTCGGTCATCCAGACTGCGGTGTCTTGCATACCCTTCTGGAAGTTGAGTTTGGCGGTGGTGGGGTCTTTGGTGAGGGAGAGGATGAGCTGGGTGTCATCAGCGTAGGATACGATGTTGAGGCCGTGTTGTCAGACGATGGCGGGGAGGGGGGCCATGTAGATGTTGAAGAGGGTCGGGCTCAGAGATGACCCCTATGGGACTCCGCAGGTGATATGCATGGGATCGGAGAGGAAGGGTAGCAGTCTGAACCTTTGGCTTCTTCTGGTGAGGACTGATCGGATCCAGTCTAGGGCTGTTCCTTGTATGCCGCCTTCGCGTAGTCTGGCAACTAGTGTGCGGTGGGAGACGGTGTCGAAGGCCGCTGAAAGGTCGAGTAGGATGAGGCCTGCAGAGTGGCCTTGGTCCAGGAGGGTGCGGATGTCGCATGTGGTGGCGAGTAGGGCCACGGATGTTTGTGTATGGAGCACACGTTGAGGAGGATACATCTCAGGGTGTCGCCGGTGCTGGCGTCGGCTGTGTTGGAGGCCGGGGTGGTGGTTAATGTCTGGCGGCAGTGGAAGCAGGATAACTGGCCGTGGGCGTATTTGGCGAGGCCTGTTGGCAGTCTCTGAGTTTTCCGGGGATGAGTGCGTGGAGGGTGGCTGTGCTGTAGCAGTGGGTAGCTCAAGATCTAGGGCTCCTGGTGCTGGTCGCGGTCGGGTCGTGGACGGGCGCAGACGGGCTTGCCTTAGGCGCGCCATTTAGTAGGGGATGGGGAGGAACGATCAGCTGGGAGGCGGGAATGGGCGAGGACAGGGGGGCGGGGCTGCAGGGGCAGCAGCGGCGGCAAGTGGGAAGCGCGGGCTCAGAGAAGCCAAACAAACAGATTCAAAAGGGAGAAACAAGGGATAACTGACTGTTGTAACCATGCTATGTATCCTCAGGGGGTGGGAGGGTGGGTAGGACTGCTCCGAACAGGGAGCAGGGCATGGGTGGATTGGCATGCCCACTCACATGCGCAATGACTGTTTGGCCGGCCCACTCAGTCCGCCCAAAGCAGACATGCGCACTTCCCTGTTCGCAATGCAGGCTGCATTACAGCCTGCATGGAGAACATGCCCACCCTTCCGGCCCCTGGCTGCATGACTTGTCCCGTTGCCAATTACCAATCCCACCACCGCATCTCAGCGTTGTGATTGACTCAGGGGAGGGAGCCTGACTGCCTACTCCCTTTTCCTGGAAGCAGACACAGGAGAGCAGGAGCTACAAAGACACGGGACCCGGCTTCGAGGTAAGACTTCCCTCATTGAGATATTTACAACACCCGCTCACACACATCCCCGCGTACACGTCCCATCCAGTATTCTTTCCGGCGTTTACCACCTCACAGCTGTCCCGCCCCCCCCAGCTCTTCTCAATGGCGGCCGTTGTGCGCACATGCACAGCAGGCGTACCACTCGTGTGCCAAAAGCACATACGTAGTTACGACGCATGACATGACATCGCATTCCATTCCAATGCATACTAATACTAGGCACATTGCAACAGTAGGGTAGGTGTTGCATAGCGGAGACATAAATATCACTATTCCCACTTCCGTGAGTGCAACCCAAAACTAACCTTTGCCCCCCACACCCAACCGTGATCGCTGGAATTCCTTTTTGAGCCCCCAAAATACACCCCAATTTTCATATTTTACCCCAAATGCACACCCCAATTTTCATATTTTACCCCAAAACACACCCCAATTTTCATATTTTTCCCCAAAACACACCCCAATTTTCATATTTTACCCCAAATGCACACCCCAATTTTCATATTTTATATCCGAAACCCATACCCACCCGAAAAACTTTAAATTACCCCATTACTGACCTCACAATGCGTTGTAATCAAATGCGATGTAAAGGCATTTGCGTTGTTGGAGTTGCGTTGTTAACGATGTACTGCCTGCATTGTAATGGTTGTCTCCCGTGCCAAAGGCAACACATAGGCTACGCCGTTTGCGTCCGTCTGCCCCTGGACCGCGCTCAGCACCAAGGAGCCTTCCTCGCCATCAACCCTGGACGCCACCTCGCCTGCCAGGACCAACCTCTGCTCCGGACCGGACATCGCCATCGCCATCATTGATGGCTGCAGTACACCCGCAAGGAGCACCCCGAGCATCAAGGAGGAGGCATTGCCATCACCTACAGAAGCAGACTACGACTGACCACGCACTCTAATGACCCAAGGGTGACCATGGACCACCTCAACTCCCAGATCCGGACCAAGCCCAAGCACATCCTCTGCGGCACCCTCATGTGCAGGCCCCCCGGGCCATGGCCCCCCATTCTCCAATACCATTGTAGACCTCATTGCACCCCAGGGTCTCCCATCCACCGACGACATCCTACTCGGTGAACTCAAGTTCCACCTGGACAACCCCAGTGACCAGGACACCACCCCCTCCTGGGGAGGGTCCCCTACATCAGACGCAAGCAGCAAGTCACCTCAACATGCCACATGGCAGGACGCACGTATTCCTGATGTATCTGTCATTACTTGCGCCGTCCAGTGAATACAGCGCATCCATGGTGTCGCAAGAAGGGCGTAGTGAGAAGTGTTGCAACGCTGTCTTGTCGCAGCGCTGCAACACTTTTCATGACTGGGGTCCAGGATTATTGATGGTGCGCATTCCTGCACTGTAGTTTTGTTGCAGGGCAGCGCTGCAACATTGCTTGCAGCGCTGGCCAGCACCAGAACCTGCTATGTTGTGGGCCCAAGTGTTATCCCCATTTTTAAGACCAGCTATTTTCTGGTCTTAAGTCCTAGCAGCTAACGGGCCTTAGCGGCTGTTTTTTTAACGTATCGCTGGTCCGGGCGATCGTTGAGAATATTGCGAAGTGGGGTTAGCGTGCGTTTTAACACGGGAACGTCTACATTGCATATGATTAGCGTTAGTTGTTATTAGCGGCCGCTATCGCCTAAAAGCTGTCGCTAACGGCTGTTAGCGACAGCTTGTGAATAGGGCGATAAAAATATCGCCGCTTTAGCGGCAGAAAAGTGCCGCTAACGCGGCGATATCGCCTTGAGAATATGCCCCCCGGTCTCTCAGACATCAAATAAAAGGGAATAGTTAGGAAATGCTCCGAAGGTAGCACTTCGAGCATGTCGAAATAACCAGAAATTCTACATTTGTGTGTTACCTATTTCAGTGGTGACAGGCTTTCCTGCTTGACCACTTATGATGTTTGGGATTCTGTATAGTCTAATACATCCCTAATTTGAGCATTGAGTAGAAGTACTTGTGGAGCAGGAAGGAGATGCATATATCCATTCCAGATCTTCTTCCTATAGATCTCAGCAAGGGGCATCACTACCATATATGAAAGCCACCAGCCTCAGACAGGGATAGCTATGTAAATTTCCAACAGTTTGTCTGCTGTCAAGCACCATTTGTGGAGAACTGTAAATTAAGTCTGTGCCATGGATGCATCAATATGGGCCAGAACAGCCCTCTAATGAATTACATTTCAGGTATCCTTAATCTTAGGGGTTTCTACCAAATTTTCCCAAGCTGTTACAAACATTTGGGATGAGGCTTGAAAGACACAGCTAGAGTACAGAATTTCCAACATCTGAAATGTTTGCATCCGTTCTGCTTAGGAGAAATTCTTCCAGCAGCATCCCTTTCCATGTGGGATCCTTGAGCACTATTTTACGTTTGGAAGTAGATCATAGCCATTAGACAAATAGCTGCAAACTAATGAAACCGAGTATACAAAATGAGTACTTTGCTTATCTTACACAATTGTATTATTCTTTGTATTCCTTCTTTTTTCCTTGTTGGTAGTGAAAGTATCTGCAGAGGAGATAATGGTAAAGTCCAAGAGAAGCACATCTCTTGAGCGTGGTCTCATATAGTTTTGGGAACAAAGGATGCAGGACAGAACAGGAATTATTTTTCTAAGAAACTATTGATGCGGGGAACAGAAAAAACTAACAGTGCTGTTGAGTGGTTCCAGGGTATATTTGCACCAATACTTTGTATAGCTATCTTGGGTAATTGATTCTCCTCACTCCTCACATGGGAGGCTAAGCAATAAAGATTCAGGGGAGTCATATCTGTACCAACTTCCAGCCTGGGTACCCTCCAATGATCACGCCACACATGGAGTTTAGTATTAAACGTCTTTATTTTTCTGTGTGTAACTGCGAACTCAGCATTCTAAAACAAGCTTTCATGGCATTGCGCTCTGACACCTACGTCACAGCTCTATGAAGTCTGTTAGTAGACAAAAGAGTTCTATTTCAAAATATTGCAAGACACTACATCTACCACTCTGTTAAATAAAAAATAATAAATGTTTACAAATCAACAAATATATACATATAACAACAAATCAAATCAACAAATATATACATATATCCTAACCCACAGAGATCAACTACGGAGTACCCCAAGGATCATCGCTCAGTCCGACGCTCTTCAACATCTACATGGCCCCCCTCTCCGCCATCGTCACACAGCATGGACTCAGCATAGTATCCTACGCCGACGACACCCAGCTCATCCTCTCCCTCACGAAGGACCCCAAAACCACCAGACTCAGCTTCGAAGAAGGAATGAAAGACATCGCAGCTTGGATAAGCAGCAGCTGTCTGAAACTCAACTCGGAGAAGACAGAAGTCCTCATCCTTGGACCCACCGCCTCAGCTTGGGACAACTCCTGGTGGTCCACCACCCTCAGCAACCCCCTCACCCCCACGGACCACGCCTGGAACCTTGGCATCTTACTCGACTCCTCCCTCACCATGACCCGACAGATCAACGCCGTTGCCTCCACCTGCTTCAACACCCTCTGCATCCTCCGCAAGACCTTCAAGTGGATCCCCCCAAAACCAGAAAGACCGTCACCCACGCACTCATAACAAGCAGACTGGACTACGGAAACACCCTCTATGCTGGAATCAACAAATCCCTGCAACGCAAACTCCAGACCATCCAGAACACCGCGGCCAGACTCGTCCTTGGCATCCCACGACATGAGCACATCACCCAACACCTGCGAGACCTCCACTGGCTCCCCGTCGAGAAGAGAGTAACCTTCAAGCTACTCACCCATGCCTACAAATCCCTCGATATCACCGGACTCAAATACCTCAACGAAAGAGTCTCCTTCCACGTACCCAAAAGAAACCTCCGCTCCGCTGACCTCGCCCTTGCAGAAACCCCGCGCATCTGCAGAACCAGAGCTGGTGGAAGAGCCTTCTCCTACATCGCAGCCAAAGCCTGGAACGAGCTCCCGGTCAACGTCAGACGCTCCCCTACTCTGCAAAGCTTCAGGAAGAACCTCAAGACCTGGCTTTTTGGCTGACTTGGAGCTGCACCCCCCCCCCCCAGCGCCTTGAGACCCTCACGGGTGAGTAGCGTGCTTTAAGCCCCCTGATTGATTGATTGATTAAATATGTAATCGAAGTAGTTGAATGCATTCACAACAGGCTGTATGACACGTCAGCTGACATCTTGGAAAAGTTCTGCAGCTGATGACACACCAGAACTGAGTCTTTTATATTGAAATAGACCAACGTGTGTAGAAAATGTTGTAATATACCTTCAATCTTCAAGTTCGAACTGATGCTAACAGTTATTTAAATCAAGGTGAGAAAAAAACTTTGCACCATTTAATTGCATTATCATGTCAGCCATATGTGGACCTGGATGTCGTTCTCATTCAGTTGCCTTGTTTGCTTGGCGCATATCAACCCCTTATCATACAGCTCCTTCAGTGTCCTTTTTGGGCACTATTACTAGGGGAAAAATCCATGGCATCGGACCAGTTGAACGCTCAATGATGTCATGCTTAAGTAATGATTAAAGAGCTTTTTCAACAGCTTCTTGAAAATTAAAAGCAACTCGTCTATATCTCTGAGCAACAGGACGGACATCGCCATTGATGTGCAACTTTACTTCCGTAGTCGTTAGCTTTCCCAGACCATGAAACAATGAAGGAAATTGACTTACAATTTTGTGATGAGCATTCAGGTTGTACTTCACAGAAATCAGTCCCATATCAGCAGCGGTACTGAAACTGATCAGACAGGCACTCGCCGCTGTACCTTGAAGCACATAGATGGGTGCAGCCCAAGTGTACACTTTGGTTTTCGATGGCGTAAGTCGAGATAATGGAGACAAATCATGATAAATCTCTTCAGGCATTATGTTTATTGATGCGCTAGTGTTGATGATGAAAGGTATCAACCTGCAAATCTTTGCATGTGTGTTAAAGTTGGGCATTGTATACTATACTAGACAGCGGCATATTATTTGACAGACCGTGGATGACAGCAAAGATAATATTATGCTACAGCTAGTAAGGAAAGAGTTGTTTTTCAGAAAGGTAGTTCTCAAACCATTACCTTATTTAGAAGTGTAGCAAGGCTGATATGGGGCTTCATGAAAGCAAGGAAAATGGGTTCCCCATGCCCTAGTTTTTTTAGCCAAGGTGATCTACAATTAGAGACCAGTAGGACCTTCAGACCCCTGGATCTCACTGTCACTGCATCTGCTGCACTATTGTTAGCTGCACCCTGGCCTTGTTAAAGTAAGCCAAGAATTATGGTACAATCTTGGCTTATTAATGCATGTCAAAGTTCTTGTTCTGCAAATATAAGAGGTATATTTTAAACAAATTGTATCAGAAACATGGTAATAGAGCTATTCCTGGTACATTAAATTTGTAACCTCAAGGTTATGAAGTGATTTACAAATAGCTTCAGGACCTACAGCATTCCTAGAAATGAAAAAGTGCTATGAGCAAGTAGCATACACTCATTGTGGCACACCTCTAGTCATAAGCAATATTTATGCAGGTTGATACTAAGGGCGTGATTTGGAGTTTGGCGAACGGGCTTCCAAGACATTTGGAAAGATGAACCTCCAGGCTGAGAAATAGTTAAAAAACCTGCTCTCCATGCCAATGTATGCCAGTGTACTTTAGGAACTGTTCTTGAAAGTCTAGGATGTTTGGAAGTAACCCAAAATAGATATTCATCTGTTTGTTAAGTTGGGACTCTTCGAATTTTCAGCTCCTGGAAAAACAGGGTTAGAGGCCAAAGTTACCCGACAAAGTTGCTCCTTCAATGGACAAAATGTCCTGTTGTATCCTCTGCAAAGCCTTTCACATTGAAGTTCAAGACTCATGAAGAACCACTGAAATAAGGTATCTGACCTCATGGAGCCCTGCACAGCTGCTCTTCCCAGCCTAGTATTGCTGAAGGATTTCAAGCTCTAAAACATGGCTACGTCTCAATATGCAGTGTAAATGCAGAAATAGGTAGCAAAGTGACAACAGTACCAGAGCAACCTCTGTGATTATAGTGTTCAAGCTTCAGCAGGACCTCCAAATTGGCATGCCATAGATCTTGAATCCCATTTTGGCCACAGCATCGCCATGAGACACTAGAGGTTTTTGAATACCATAACATAAACTAATTCTAAACATGCTACTGTTGACCAGGACAGACTACTAGAATTTGTCCAACCTTCCTTTCATTCTATCAGCCTGAAAAGGTATCTAGGACACAGTTATCGACGCCCCATAGCATAACAATAACTTTTTAAGTTCCCTATTGTTTGCTATGCTATGTACACGTTTCAATCTTTCCTTACCAATTAATAACTCTTGATACCCTAATCAATACTTGTCATTTACGTTATTTCAATTATTAAAATGTACTTCTTTGAAATAAATTGGTTTGGGAATTTTATCTGGTTTATTCCTTGACTTTAATGTTGATCTGGTGCTGCTCAACCCTACACACACACTCTTGTCTGAGACAAGCATGTTGCTTGGGCCATGCTACCAGGGGTAAGCACAGGATTCCTTGTAGAAACCTGTTTTATTTACTGTGTGCAATTACTTAACTTTGTGGAACCTCATCCACAGCTGACAAATAGACAGAGGCTTTTCCCTCCCCCCGCATTATCAGTCTAGTTTTCTTCAATCATATTTAATTAGGCCACAGCTGGGGCAAAATCACAGAGGCAGACTGACCCAGTGCCCTCAGCAATGATCAACCTAGCCCCACAGATAACCTCGAAAAGGATATCAACAATTTCAACAACTGAATCAAGAACTGCACAGACTCCTTCACCCCCATCAAACCCAGCAAGCATAGTAGATTCAAACAAGCAGGGCAGTTGGTACACCGAAGATCTCTGAGACACCAAATGACACGGTAAACAGCTAGCAAGGAAATGGAGAGCCAGCCACAACACCACCAACAGTACTATTTACAAGGTTGCACTCAGACGCCATCACCAGCAAATTAGAGACACCAAGAAAAAAGCACAACTGGATTGCATCAAAGGAAGCTCCAACAGCTGCAAGCAGATCTTCTCGATCATCAAGGATTTCACCTCACCCTCAGCCACTGTCAACTGCATTACTGCCTCCCAACAACTTAGCAACAACCTATCCAGCTTCTTTCACAGCAAAATCGCAAACATATACAGCAACTTCGCACAGCAACCCAACCCTAGAGAACTCATAGCTAACCTACCCACCACCAACCAAGGGGCTGATTACGATGGCGGACGGAAAAGCATTCTGACCGCCATGCTAGCAGGAAATTGCTGCCCGCAGGTACCGCGGCAAAACCGCCGGCCAGATTAGGATGCACCGCCAGAAACTCCCTACCTCGGCGGTCGGATTCCAGTATTCAGCGGCGGAAAAGCTGAAAATCCGTCCGCGGCGGTCGGATTTGCTGCGGAAAGGCCAAAGACCGCCGTTTCCCCAGCGGCCAGGAACACATGGAGCTATCCGCAGTATTACCACCGCCATCCTCGATTGGCTGGATTCTCCGCAGCAGTGTGGTGGGCTGTTTGTGGCATCGTAATGCAACCGGCGGTCGTAACCCCATTCCGCACGGCGGTCCCTCCCTTTTGGCTCCATCCGCCACCGCTGTGGAAGGGGATTCCTGGCAGTTTCTGAGACACCGCAGCGGACGGGAAATGGGCTATCTTTGCCCATCGTAATACGGCGGACGCAAGGACTGCCGATGGAGTGCGGAAAAGGGCATTTTCTGCCAGCACCGCGGATGTGCTACCGCCCGCCATCGTAATCAGCCCCTAAGACGGCCAACTGACCGAATGGACAACCCTCACCAGAAATGACACAAGGGCAATCATACGGACCATCCACTCAAGGTCTCAATGGACCAATGCCGCCACCATATTAACAACTTGCGAACATCACCAATCAGCACCACCTTGACCCACATCATCAACACCTCCATCAAGTCCGCCACTTTCCCTGAACAATGGAAACTTGCAGAGATAAACGCCCTCCTCAAGAAGCCCATAGCTGATCCAAATCAACTGAGTAAATTACAACCCATCTCCCTGCTCCCCTATCCAGCCAAAGTGATTGAGCAGGCCATAAACAAGCAACTCACAACCCACCTCGAACTTCACCATCTGCTAGACAACACACAATCAGGATTCAAAAAGAGCCACAGCGCCAAAACAGCACTTATTGTGGCCACTAACAGCATTCAAAACATCCTGGACCAAGGAGAAACAGCAGCCATCATCCTGCTCAACTTTTCCACTGTCTCACACAACAACCTCATCAGAAGACTCCACAAGAACGGCACACTAGGTTTCGCTCTCAAATGGATCTGTACCTTCCTCACAGGAAGAACCCAAAGGGTCAGGCTGCCACCCTTCACATCAGATACCAAGAAACTGATATGCGGTGTCCCACAGGGATTGTCCTTCAGCCCCACTCTTTTCAATATTTACATGATACCGCTCGCCAACATCATCCAATCAAAAGACATCACCATCATCTCTTACACCAATGACACCCAACCCATCCTCTCCCTGATGGACAAGACAAACACCAGCAGAACCATTTTCACCAACTGCATGACGATGGTAATAGACTGTATGCAAACCAACTGCCTGAAGCTCACCTCGGACAAGATGGAAGCACTGATCTTCGGCAACAAGACATCCCCATAGGATTCCACCTGGAGGCCATCGGAGCTAGAACCAACACCCATACCCACAGACCACGCAAGAAATCTAGGGATCATCCTAGATGACAAGCTCAACATGGCGGATCAAGTCAACAGAGTGTGCACCTCCTGCTTCCATATCATATGCATGCTGCAAAAGATCTTCATATGGTTGCCTCAGAACACCAGACGGACCGCCACGCAAGCACTCATCACTAGCAAGCTGGACTACAGCAACACTCTCTATGCTAGAATCTCCAAACTAATTCTACACAGACTCCAGACCATCCAGAACGCAGCCACAAGACTCATACTCGACCTCCCACCCACACCCACATCACACCGCACCTCAGAAAGCTTCACTGGCTCCCCATTCAGGGGCGCAATGTTGGAAAATGACCCTCTCTGAAGGGTCACCCCAAATGTTTTGCCTTCCTCCTCCTCCTTTTGCTGGCTTTAGGACTCTGAACTCTTTACAGTGCTAAAGTGCATGTGCTTCTCCCCTAAACATGATGACATTGGTGTATACCTGATTGGCATATTTGGTATACTGGTAAGTCCCTTGTAAAACGGTATACAATATACCCAGGACCTGTAATTCAAATACTACTAGTGGGCCTGCAGCACTAATTGTGCCTGATCAGGGAGGAATGGGAGCGGCTGACATTTACACTTCAATAGGTAGTGTTCTGTCCGCGAGCAAAGCACTGATTTACCCCCCACAGATAGCCTTGCAGACAGGACTGGGTTGAAAGGTGTCCTTGTGCACTTCAGAGAGCTGGTTTGAAGTCACCCGACATCAACGGCACTTTTGGGTATAAGTACTGGGTCTCAGACACCCCAAAACCAGACACTTCTGGATCTTGAACTGAACCTCTGTCAGAAGGACTACTGTACTGCTTAAAGGACTCAACTGGACTGCTTTTCTAGAAGGACTGCTTTTCTGCTTGTTGCCCTGCTGCCTGCTGCTCCCTGACTCTGCTGAAGGAGAGCTGGACTCTGCCAAGTGATCTCCAGGGTCTTGCTGGCTTGCCTTCCTTTTTTTGAAGTCTCATAGACACAAAATACTTCTTGCAATTCTGCTGATGCTGCTGGACTCTGAAATCTGTCCTACCCTTGTCTAAGGTGCCCTCTCCAAGTTCTGGGCCTCAGAAGTGGGTTCTGCAGTTGTTTTGCTGCAATATTGACTCATCATCACCTTTGCGCCAATCTGAACCGACGTATCGCCCTTCAATGCCAAAGCATGGAAAAGATTGATGCATCGTGCCTTCAGTGTTGACGCTTTGATCCATCCAAGGTACTTTCTCAGCGGGACCTACATGGGTCCTGTAGCCGGAATGCCCACCGTAGTGGTCGGCCTGAACTTTGGATTCACCCCGGTCTTGTGGGATCTCAAGGAACCTTTTAGCGATATTGACTTCTAAGCACTGTTTTTAGATTTAATCTTTAAAAATTCATATCTCAACTTCTACTGATTGGATGTTTGTCATTTTGGTCTTGTTTTACTCAGATAAATATTCCCTATCTTTATAAACCCATGTGGAGTCTTTTTGTGGTGTATTCATTGTGTTACTGTGTGTGTGTGTGTTTGTTGCATACATACTTTACACATTGCCTTTTTAGATAAGCCTGACTGATCTGTGCCAAGCTACCAGAGGGTGAGCACAGGTTATCTTTTAGTGTGTATCTAGCTTACCCTGACTAGAGTGGCGTTTCCTGCCTGGCCTGGGTGCATAAAACAGCCAACCAGGAATCCCATTTCTAAACCGCAGCCAATTCTAACTTCTCACGTACACCTACAAAGCCCTACACAACAGAGGACCAGAATACCTGAACAATCTGATACACTTTCACCAACCCACCAGAAACCTTCGCTCTGCCTCATTCACACTCGCACACTCTCCACGCATCCGCAAAGCAAAACTGGAGATCATTAATTCTCCTACATCACACCCAAGACATGAAACGACCTCCCTCAACACATGTTATGTTAATGGGTACTTATAGAGCACACAGCTACTCAGGAAGAGTGTCCCAGCGCTAAGAACCTCATGGCAGGACTGCTACTGTTACTGAAAAAAGGGGGGAAAGTTTAAGGTTGTTGCCGAAATAACCAGGTTTTCAGCTGCTTCCTGAAGGTAAGTAAGTCAGGCACCTGTCTGAGTGATATCGGCAGCAGGTTCCATGCACGGGCAGCCTGTACTTGGAAGGAGCAGCCACCCGTGCGGGTGCGTAAAAACTTTGGAACAGTCGCCTGCTGCCGAGAAGAAGATCTCAGGGTTCTGGCAGGGACATAGTGTAGAACTCTCTTCCTGATATAATGAGCGCCCATATCATGAAAAGCCTTGAAAGCCAAGACCAAGGCTTTGAAGCGGATTCTCTTCCGGACAGGAAGCCAATGCAAAGCTTTCAGGTGAGGCGAGATCCGAACTCTGGGTCCCAACATGAGGATCGCCCTGGCGTCCGCATTCTGGACCACCTGAAGCCTACTTAGTAGGCACTCGGGGAGACCCAAGTACAGGACGTTTACATAATCCAACCTGGAGACAATGAGGGCTTGGACCACGGTCTTCCTGTGGGCAATGGGTAGTAAAGGGAGAAATTTCTTTAACTTCATCAGAGCCTCCCCCTCACTTCTTGAGTTCAGCAAAAAGCTGAAGACCTGGCTCTTTATATAAGTACCTTGTGACCACACGCCTACACACCTTGCCCAAGCACCTGGATACCCTCTTTGCATGCAGGATTGTTTTTGTGCAGGAAGGCACACCTTGCTGCACAAAAACAATCCTGAGAGACATTTTTCCATTTCTATGTGTGCTACAGGTCTTGTAAATCTGGGAATGCTTCAAAAACCATGGGAGTTGCATGGGAACACCCATGCAACGTCCATACAACGCCTACCCAGGGCAGAGTAATGTAATGCGGTGATTTGCGCTGCGTTGCATTACTCCAGATTTTTGAAGCCATGCAAAGTGACTTTGCATGGCTTTAAAAATCTGACTTAAGCTTTGTGTAGCTCTTGCACCACGTTGCGTGGAGTAAGAGTGACGCAAACTGAGTCATAAATATAGCCCTAGGTTTCTATACTAAAAAAGCTATACAAATCAAGGTAGCATGGTCTTCTTCTGAAGTTTATATGACTGCCAATTGTCAGTTGAAGAGTTTGTTTTTCTATGTAGAAATTGAACCATATATATATATAATATAATTACATATAATATACATATAATTTGCATGTTAGTGAACCTGTACAGTTCTTAAATGTAGGGATGCCGTATGTTTGGCTTGGAAGCACATGCAAAAACAACAATTGATGGACAGAATGCAGAACAATGTCATACATTCACCCCAGTACAGAGATCTGGGCCTAAATCCATCATTTTTTTGCTCACCATGCCATTCCAGTTTGAACCCAGCCATATGCAAATCAGTCTTGACCCTGTGCCCAATGGGAACAGTCCAGCCCGAACTGCCAGGCCAGGTCCTCCCTGGACTGGAAACAAGCATCCTAGGACCGGTTTCGGGGTTTCACCCCTCTTCAGCCAGGATAGCTTGATTCCAGTGGCATGGAGAGCACGGGACCCAAGTCTGGGCATACCCGTCCCACTCGGGGTGACAAATGCAAAAACAACAATTGATGTACAGAATGCAGAACAATGTCATACATTCACCCCAGTACAGAGAGCTGGGCCTAAATCCATCGTTTTTGCTCACCATGCCATTCCAGTTTGAACCCAGCCATATGCAAATCAGTCTTGACCCTGTGCCCAATGGGAACAGTCCAGCCCGAACTGCCAGGCCAGGTCCTCCCTGGACTGGAAACAAGCATCCTAGGACCGGTTTTGGGGTTTCACCCTCTTCAGCCAGGATAGCTTGATTCCAGTGGCATGGAGAGCACGGGACCCACGTCTGGGCATACCCGTCCCACTCGGGGTGACAAATGCAAAAACAACAATTGATGGACAGAATGCTGAAGAAGGGTGACATAGCCTAAAACCGGTCCCAGGATGCTTGTTTCCGGTCCAGGGAGGACCTGGCCTGGCAGTTCGGTCTGGACTGTTCCCATGGGGCACAGGGTCAAAACTGATTTGCATATGGCTGGGTCCAAACTGGGGTGGCGTAGTGGGCAAAAGAACGATGGATTTAACCCAGATCTTTTGACTGGGGGAGAATGTTTGCATTGTCAGCATTCCGTCCATCATTTGTTTGCTGTAACACCTTTCGCCCTAAGTGGGATGGGTATGCCCAGACGTGGGTCCCTTGCTCACTGTGCCACTGGATTCAAGCTAGCCTGGCTGAAGAAGGGTGACATACCCTGAAACCGGTCCCAGGATGCTTGTTTCCGGTCCAGGGAGGACCTGGCCTGGCAGTTCGGTCTGGACTGTTCCCATGGGGCACAGGGTCAAGACTGATTTGCATATGGCTGGGTCCAAACTGGGGTGGCGTAGTGGGATTTAACCCAGATCTTTTGACTGGGGGAGAATGTTTGCATTGTCAGCATTCCGTCCATCATTTGTTTGCTGCACTGGCGTAGCAAGGGGGGGGCGGAGGCGGCGGCCGCAAAAATCATCGCCAGCACCCCCCCCCCCCCAGCGTGGCGGCAAAAGGCAGGAAGGCAGGGACCGCCACGGGCGGCAGAGTGCCTAGCTACGCCACTGGTTTGCTGTAGCACATGCAAGCACTACACTATTCTTGCAACCTGTTACCATTTAGTAACAATAATTCTATTGGTAGAACTTAGATCTTAATTACAAAGGTTACAAAATTACTTTTAAAAAGGTTTCTTACTCTCTTTCTCAAACCAGTTTCAAACCTGTTTGCCAACTTCTGCAGTGCACATGTAAACACGTTTTGTCACAGCTCTCCAAGCCCATATGTTGCATCTCTTCTGAGGCCAGTACCCAGAGGAGCACCCAAAGCATACCAAAGGATTCACACATTCAGAGGAGAAGGAAGAAGAGCTCCTCAGTGCTGCTGTCATGGATAGGCATCTTCGCCACATGGATTGTTCTGGTGTGCCCACGCTCGCTGTCACCCCGAAGAGTGTTCCTCGAGTTGCTTGGAATGCAGAAAATAAAGAGAGCAGCATGACTGCACCATTCAGCATGGATCGAAAGATGTCAAACGTGGCATGTGTCTTCAACTGCCAAATGAATGCCAGGAATTCAGGGAAGTGGCTTTGACAAACGTTATAAACCACCCTTTCTAGATGGTGGTCTCTCAATAAGCTGTTATCCAAGGTTCCCAGTAGTAGTCTTTTTTGTGATGTCAGTTCCAGGTTAAAGCACGTATGAAGAAGGCAATCACAAGAGGAAGATGCATTGCAACACATTTATTCCCTGCTTTTTCATCTCGTTTTTAGCCCTATGCTGCTATGTTTGTCCCTTATTATCACCTCCAGCAGTTTTAACTTCAACTGGATTCTATTTCTGGATTTATGCTTGCTTCTTTTCTCATCCCTGATGTCAGGAGGAGTTTGGTGCCTGGCTGATCACTCCAGGAACAGTTAGGAGGTAAAAACCTCCTTGACAATCTTGTAACTCTTGATTGAAGATGAAGCGTGACTTATCAAATATGGATATTTACTCACGTAATCAACACTGTTTTTGGACAACAGCATTATCAAAAAAAACTGTTCTGCTTTAAAAGTATTCGATTGGGGTGGAGATTGTTTCTTTTAGTGGTAAAAAAGTATACTGCTGCTCCCTAGCGGCCATTCTTGAGAGGTACAGTCACAAAATGCACTAACCTGCCAAGGGTAGTTTAGGATTTCTCACAGAAACCAGTGTTTAATCCTAGGTGCATGATTGTTGTAACTGTGTGAGATCTAAACAACAGCTCACATTGTAACACCGTTCTGCCACACCGTTTAATAATTGGGTTTTCCACAGCTGTGTTAAAAGGTCCATGATCAGATTTGTATCAGTCCA
The DNA here is from genome assembly GCA_963921515.1 of Calotriton arnoldi. Classification (NCBI taxonomy): domain Eukaryota; kingdom Metazoa; phylum Chordata; class Amphibia; order Caudata; family Salamandridae; genus Calotriton; species Calotriton arnoldi. The sequence continues at coordinate 701,187 of CAWUFW010009814.1, read as the reverse complement.
TGATCAGTTTTGTATCCTGGCAGTTGCATAAAGGTGTAAAACATCTGAAAGATGCAAAAACATATCCAATTAATAAGAGGAAGTACACACACTGGGGGCGAGGGGAGGGAGGGGGGTTAGTGGTGGGCTATCTAGGGTATATTGACATGAAATTGACATGGAACAGCAAATCAACGTTTCATCAATCGTTACATGCCACGTGTCTCACTGTAAATTTTACAAAACACATCAAGAAAATGAACATTAATATAATGGTGAGACGCACACATCAGCATTGGTGTTGTATTTCCACTTAGGGTAGTAGCACACTCCTTTCATCAGCAATGACTGATGCAGTGTTTGGGAAATTGTACCCTATCATTAAAAATGTCACTGCTGCAGTAAAGCCATTGTCTTTTGCACTACATTATATATGAAATGTTCTTCTCCTAGTGTAAATTGTTTAGTGTGAATAGTTAATTAAAATGTGTCCACAAACAGAACAACATAAAATTCAGATGAAAGCAAATAATGGGAGCGTGTACAAGATGGCAGCTGTGTATGACATGCTTTTGGGAATCTCCGCCATGGCTGCAGTCATCCACCCTCATCCTGCATCATGAGATCCTCCAACCCCGGAGTTGACAACAATGCCAGCCATGAAGAGCATTCACCAGAGGACAGCAAGGAGCGACTTGCTTACTTATTCCTACTACCCCTCCTACGGTGTGGGCTATCAACCAGGACTCTCCAACCATCTCTGCCCTGGACTTTCCTTTGAATCTGATTCCAGGTGCAACCCATCTTCTTGCAGTCAGCCTTGAAGCCTCTGTGCCAGGTATTTCTTGGTCTTTCTCTTTTCCATTTTCCTTGAGGGTTCCAGGTCAGGGCTTCCCTGGTGGTGTTTGACGCAGGCTTGAGGACGGTGTGATCTACCCAGCTCCAGCATCTTTTCATGATTTCTTTATGAGCAGGTAGTTGGAAAGTCTGCTGCCATAGGTCACTGTTGCTGATGTTGTTTAGCCAACGGATTTGGAGTATTTTTCTCAGATAGGTGTTCATAAAGGTCTGAACTTTGTTGATGGTGGTCACTGTTTGCTTCTAAGTTTCTACTCCATACAGTGGGACTGATTTTACGTTGGTGTTAAAAAGCCTGATCTTGGTTTGCAATGTTATGTCCTTGGAGCTCCAGATCTTTTTTAGCTGACATCCACGTCTGTGCTGCCCTGCTTGGCTATGACACTGCCGAGGTAGGTGAAGGCTTCAACCTCTTCCAGTGCATCACCTGCAAGAGTGACTGCAGTTGTGCTAACTGTGTTAGCCTTTAGGATCTTGTTTTTCCCCCTGTGGATGTTGAGGCCAAGTTGCGCTGATGTGGTTGACACCCTGTTGGTCTTCACTTGCATCAGCGGATGGGTATGGGAGAGTAGAGGGAGGTTGTCTGCAAAGTCCAGGTCATTGAGCTGAATCCAAGGTCTCCACTGGATCCCATTTTTTCTCCTTGATGTGGATGTCTTCATGATTCAGTCTATGGCCAGCCGGAAGAGAAAAGGCAACCCTGGCAAACTCCCATCCTCACTTGGAAGGCTTTTGTGAGTTGTCCTCCATGGGCTATCTTGCAAGTCATTCTCTCATAAGAGTTCCTGATGATTGTTATGAGTTAATCTGGCACACTGTAGTGTCGAAGGAGTTTCCAAAGGGTCTCTCTGTCCATGCTGCTGAATTCCTACTCATAGTCGATAAGGTTGACATAGAGAGGGGAGTTCGATTCCATCAACTGGTCAATGTTGTTGGGCAGTGTTGCAATCTCGTTTGTGCAGGAACTACCTTTTCAGAAGCCACCTTGGTTGTCTCACAACTGAGCATTGACTTGTTCCTTCATTCTGTTCAGGATGACTCTGTTGAACACTTTGCCTGGAGTTGATAGAAGGGTTATCCCTCTGTAGTTTGCACAGATAGTCAGGTCACCTTTCTTGGGGATCTTGATGAGATATCCGTCCTTCCAGTCTGATGGCACCTTCTCCTCTTCCCAGATCCTTCCAAACATATGGTAGAGCATGTCTACTGATGCTTCTATGTCTGCCTTCAGTGCATCTGCAGAAATGTTGTCAGATCCTGCTGCCTTCCCATTTCTCAGATGTTTTATGGCTTGCCATGTTTCTTTCTTGGTTGGTCTGCTAGAGTTTATTGGCAAGTCCTAGTCAGCTGGCTGTATGTCTGGGGGAGACTGCGGCACAGGCTGGTCTGCAGTTCTTCAAAGTGGTCCACCCATTTTCGTTGTTGGCCTTCATTACCCATGATTGTCTTCCAAGCTTTGTCTGTAACAGGTCTTTCTGGCTTGTTGTATCTGCTAGAGAGTTTCCTTGTTATGTCTTAGAGTTCTTTCAAGTTTCCATGGCTTGCTGCTTCCATGGCTTGCTGCTTCCTTGACTTGTCTGCTCTTAAGCTTCTCTTTGCTTCCTTGTTAATTTTGGTGTATTCGTCTTGAGCTTTCACTTTTTCTACTCTTGCTTGGCTGGTGTTGACTGCAGCTTTCTTTTCCTTTCCCTCTTGGATTTTGTGGAGAGTCTTGATGGAGATTCATTCTTTATATTGGTGTTTCGTGGGACCCAGTATGTCCTGGCAGGTTGATGTCACTGTTTCTTTGATCTTCTCCCACTGACGTTCTACTGGGTCGCTGTCATCCTCTAGTTCTTACAGGACTTGAAACTGGTTACTGAGGGTGACTGAGTATTTACTCTGTTTCTGTGCATTTTTTAGGAGGGTGGTGTTATATCACTGGCATTGATTTTTCCGTTCCGTCCATGCTTTCTTCAGCTTTAACTTTAGCCTTGCCACGACCAGGTGATGGTCTGATTCCACGCCCGTTCCTTTCATCACTCCCACATCCTGCAGGGACCTCCGGAACTTCTTGGCAATGCAGACATGGTCAATCTGATTCTCTGTTGAATGGTCTAGTGACACCCATGTTGCTTGTGCATTCTTTTGTGTGGAAATACACTACTACCTATCACCAGACTGTTCAGGGCACAGAGATCTTCAAGGCTTTCACCATTCTTGTTCATGTTGCCAAGGACATGGTTGCACATTTCTTCTTCGTACCCAGTGTTGTCGCACTGAGACCCCCCATCAGTATGGTGATATCTCTCTCATGGCATTTCTCCGGGCAAGACTGGAGTCTGCTATGAAACTGTTCTCTTTCTTCTACTTTGCTGTCATTTTGTGGGTGCATTGCACTGGATAACATTCATTTTGATCCTTCTTTTCTTTGCGCAGAAGTACACTGTTATGATTCTGGGGCCGTGCACTTCCCATTCAGTCAGAGCTCTGTTGTCTGTTGGTGTTAGCATCAGTGCTACTCCCGAGTGTGTGGGGCATTCTCTTCCTCATGTCCAGAATACAGCAGCATTCCTCCTGGACAGTGAAGGCTCCTCCACTAAGGCGGAGGAGCGTCACCCCACTGCCTTGAGGCAGGAAAAAATAAAATGATATCAGCGTATTGTTATTATCATTTTATTTTGTCTTCCTGCTGCGGCAGTTTTGCATGACGAGGCGGGTGGGATTACAGAGCAGGGAAGGAGTGGTAAAACCCTCCTAAGTGCGCAATGACTGTTTGACCGGCCCTCTCGGGTGTCTCAAAACAGTCATGCGCACTTTCCCTGTTCTCCATGCAGGCTGCATTACAGCCTGCATAGAGAACATGCCCAGGCCCCCAGTCCCTGGCTGAGCACTGAACCACGGTGCTCAGACCAATCACAACGCTGCAATGCAGCGTTGTGATTGGTCAGGGGAGCCTGGCTGGGCTCCCTGGAGTCCGAGACAGAGGAGAGCAAGAGCGGAGACGCAGGACCCGGTGGCAAGGTAAGTGTGTTTTTTTTTACATTTTACATTGTGCCCCTCGATCCCCCCCCCCCACTGCCCCACCCTACCACCCGCCTGCCTCACCACCCGTGAGCTGTGCCGGCAGCCACTGCTCCTTGAGCCAATCTTTTGTGTCCAGACTGCGTCCATCTGGTCTCGCTGATGCCAAGCATGGCAAGTTTGTAGTTTTCATCTCCTCTGCCACTCGGGCTGTCTTGCCTGTCTCGTGCATGGTCCTCATGTTTCATGTCCTGATAGTGATAGTCTTGGTCAAAAGCAGGTGGATCTGCTTTGTGGCTTCCAGGGATCTCCGGTGTTCGCTACAAGGCATCATAGATCTCTGTGAAGGAGATTCCTCTCTCCCCAGGGCCAGGATGCCTTCTGTAGCTAGGAGTTTTTTAGATGGTGAGGTAGCTAACCCCACACATAACCCTCCTTGGCTTCAGAAATGAGCAAAGGGGAGACATATTCACAGAGTTACTACCTCTGAGCTGCGCAGCTGTGGTGACAACAAGATGGCAGCTGCAATGCAGTGATAACTGCAGGAGGCCGGTGGAGTTCTCTGTAATGACAGTTGGTGCGGGAGGCCGGGACCAGTCCTTGTGACAAGATGCCAGAGAGTGAGGTCATCTAGAGGGAGAAGAGTCCCCCTGGGTTCAGCGAGGTGTACAAAGAAACTAACCCCTTTGTCGGGGCCTGAATATAAGGAGAAGCCAGGTACTCAAATGGGGGACCCCCTCTCCCCAGGATAGGAGGAGACGGAAGTTGGGTGGTTAGCCCACAAAATTGCAGCAATAAAAGGAAGAACGCTATAAAACAGTATAGATATAAATCAATGCAGCATGCACATTGTACCGCATCCCCTAAACAAGCTCAGAGATACAGAACTACAGAAGATGACGACAGAAGCCCACAGGACATGAGCAACCACATATAAACACCTAGAGGCCAAGACAAAAGCAGGTTTCCCTCAAGGAAAATCTGATTGGGGATTTCAGCGGGGCCTACTGGCTGGAGCAAGTGAAGTGCTGTGAAACACAGTAGGAAGAGTGTGAGTGCTTAGCCATGAAAGACTTTACAAGGTCCTCCTGCAGTGGGGGTATACTTGGGCACACAGACCAAGGAAACAAAGGTGGCACTAAACACACTCACTTAAGCCCAGTAAAAAGAAAGTGAGCCACTGACATGTCTATGTTGCAGGAAACTCGTTAAGGTTAAAATAAAAATGGGCACACCAAACAAGGAAAAAAAGGTGGCACAAAACACACTCACATGATGGCTCTAAGCACAGTAAAAAAAGGCGAGGCACTGACATGTCTACGTGGCAGGAAATTCGTAAAGGTTAAAATCAAAATGGTTCCCTTCTCAATTTTTAGCCTTGGTAAAAGACAGCAGAAGTGGAAATACTCATAGGTTCATGAACAGGATTTAACAAGTACACACAGAGACAAACTCGGCAGATGGTGTCTGTAAAATTGCATCTGTAGGTGGTGAGCAATCTTTCTGCTATCAATTTACTTACCAAACCAAAACCAAGGAACTTTAAAAAAAAAAAAGTCTCACTTCCAGAACTCCTCAAACGTGCAGCAGGGCACCTAATCATAGGAGGTGATTAAACATAGTGGTCTACAGAGCACAAGATAGGGCAAGAAGATGTTACGAGTTGTGCTCTCAAAGATATGAAAAACATAGTTGAGAGAAATAGGGATGGTGGCTTCTCAGTGAAAAGTAAGTGCGAATTAGACTGACTATATGCCAAGGATATATCTGTTACTGGTAGACCATACCCTCACACATATGCTACCAGAAGTTGAACATGAAGTGATCTCTTTATTCGACCATGCATCAGTGGTGGAAAGTTTTGAATAGTTAACCAATAGTACAATCACTGCCTGGACATGGCAGGTCAATGTGCCCATCCTGAGTGACTCAGTTGCCAAAGCGGTGATTGTAGACCATATTAGAGACAGTGGCATAATGAAACTTGAGGGGGGGGCCCCCTGTAAAGTACATGCAGGGGACCCCCCACACACCAGACCCAGTCCAGAGCTCTCAGGCCAGGGACCTGCCAGTGCTGGCGGGGGCTCCCGGAGGTGGGGGGCCCTCCCACACCACAGGGGCTGCGAGGGCTTTTGTCACGCCACTGATTAGAGAATACCTTTAGTTTAATGACTTAAAAGGAAGCAACCTAAGTATTGTTTGGGATGTCCTTACATCCGTGGTGAGAGACAAGATCTTTGCAAAGGGAGCACATCTAAATAAGGTTAGAGGACCTACTCAAGCTAATATCTATGATGATCTGAAAATAGCTGTAGCCCACATAAAACCAGGCAAGCGAAGAAATTATGGTGGAAGATCCTTTCACTCAGAGTACAGTGAGGAAAGCTGGACATGAATGAAGCCGGCACGACAAAATGATGGCAAAAATATTACGAGGGGGTGAAATAAAGAATGGGTAATATTAGCAGAAAAGCTAAAAGCAATAATAGTGCAAATACATATATGTGCTATCAAAAGTGACAGGAACCCCCTGCTATACAAGGATATTCCAAAGCTAATAGATTTTGTGAATTCGATCAACAATTTTATACCCCGGTTTGTAGGACATTTTATAAGGGAATAAATAAAATCAGCATACTTAAATAGATTGAACTCATTTCACATAGAAGAGTTTGACCAACCTGTCACAAAAGGAAAAATCATTTCAGCAGTTAAAGTACTGAAACCCTCAAAATCCCCTGACCCTGATTGATTTTTCCCCCAATTCTATAAACGCTTCTGACTGAGCCGGTGAGTTTCATTGAATGTCTATATAATTCCTTTACCGATGGAGAGCAATGTCTGAGACAATAGCAGAGGCTAGAATAACAGTGATCCCTAAACTGGCAAAGGAGGGAGAAGAGTATAAGTCATATAGCCCAATCTTTCTGCTTTATATAGTCCTTAAGATTTATACAGAATTTCTAACCAATAGATTGAATGCAGTACTCTCCCAGCAGGTACACCTGGACCAATCAGGATTTATAGGGGATTGAAAAGTAAGGGCTAACATTAAGAAGGTAGTACATCTAATAGACACAATCCCCAGGCTAAGGAGGGAGGTGGTACTCCTCTTCCTCGACCCTGAAAAGGCATTTGATATAGGGTTCCTGCAAGAATCCATGAAAGCCTTTGGGTTTGGCCCAATATACATGAAGATGTAGCTAAAGGCAGAGTAAGAATTAACATTCAGATTTTCCAAGTGATTAAAATACAGAGGGGGGAGAGGCAGGGCTACATACTGTCTGCCATCTTCTTTGAGGTGGGAATGGAACCTTCAGCTCCAAAGAGTATGTATTATTCCACTTATCAGTGAGATACAATTGGGCCCAGATACATTTACGCAAATCATGTGCTAGTCTTAGTGACAGACCCAATGAACTCAATTCCAGCTCTCCTAAGAGAACTTTGCTAATGCAGATTAGCAGGATTTAAAATTAATATGACCAAATCAGAATAAGTAAATCTTTCTGTGTCTTTCAGTGCCCTGGTGAGGTTGAAAACAATGACCGCATTTTGTGGAAAAGTAAAATCAATTAAGTACTTAGGATTAAATATTACGCCAATGCTGGCCTCCTTGAAAATAGCTAATCATGTTCCTTTGGTAGCTCTTTTTCAGCGAGATGCATCTGGTTTCTGTACAGATTGTCTGCAAGTACATTTACTACAGCAAATTACACATTACAATGTTGCCTCCTCAGTATTCTGGTACACAATAATGGTCAGTGATATAAGCAACAGGTAGCACAAATGTTATTCTATCAACCAATAACGTTTTTGCTTTGGGAATTCCTGAGGAATCACAAATGCACACTGTCAACTGTTCCCTTCCTATATAAGTGAAACCAGTATATAAGAAATAGTCACACACACAAGAGAATACACTGGCCTCTCAGAGTTGGTGATTGATCCGTGCAGTGATGTTGACACTGTGATGTTGCTGTTGGAGAACACCACGCAATCTCCTCAGTAACAACCAACTAGGCACAAAGTACCATAATCCACATTAAAATAAGTATGACTTGACTGACATCAGGGAAGTCTCAGTGGGCAATACATCTCTGAATGGCATTGGAAGTTCCACTGAGGACAAACTTGCTTCAAATGTCATAAAGACTGTAATAGGTAACATATTTGCAGAAATCAAGGAGCAACTTGCACACTGACCAAGGAGGCCTGTAGTCTTGCATGCTGCATACATTTGCATTTCCAGACCATCAATGGAAAATATCAGGCTTGCAGGTAATCAATGAGGTGCCTGAACATTTGTCTAACTCCATTAGGTCTCAGTGCATAAGGTAGGCTTTTGATACCGCTTCTCAATCTGTTTTCTCGATCGATTCGCTGATTCAGGCATTATGGGCACAGTCCACAGTGGTTTGCTTCCTTCTTGCAGAACTGAGTCAAACAGTTTCCTTGACCAACTGCCGGACCCCTTTTAAGTCAATTCTCACAAGTCCTCCCCAGGAAAACCTTAATTCCCACGCTTTACAACCTAAATGTTGCACTGCTTGGCAGACTTACAGATTCCCTGGGTTTTAAGTTCCATGCATCTGCTGATGACAAACAGCTCATCCTAAGGCTAAATAGGAACACTGAGGAATTAGCTCAAAAATTTTCAACTTGTCTCAAGGAGGTGTCAGTTTGGATGAATTATAACTCCCAGGTATTAAACAGAAATAAAACTGAAGTTGTCATTTTCAGCAACCATGCTTTATGGACAAACAAATGGTGGCCTGAATCTCTCGGGCACTTCCCTCTCAACACGCTAGAAACCTGGGAATCATTTTTAAATTTAAACTTTTTTTTGAAGATCACACTAAGGCTCTTATCACCACCTGTTTCCATTATTAGGAGAGTTCTTCCATTCCTTCCTTCTTCGTCTAGGAACATTTTGGTGCAAAGTTCAGATAATCTGTAGACTCAACTACTGTAAGTCTTTGTTAGTTGGCCTTGCAAAATATCTTGATGGATGCATCACATGCATTGGTTCCCTTATTTTATGCCAAATTAATTGCACATTTGCTATTGCCCCTTAATGTTAGTCCCTGTAGCCAGATGTCCTTTGGAATATTTTGAGGAAGACCCTGCTTGACTCGTTTCCCTTCCCTAATGGCAGGGGGAGTTTGGTTCAATGTTTATCTTCTTCTGCATAAATCATTTTCACTCAAGAGCTACGAGGTTTTCCAAGGACGTTTTCCTCTTAGCTGAAACACTCTCAAGAAGACACTTGACACCTTTCACATGAACGGTTAGGTGCAGTGTGGCACTGTGGTTACTAGGAGGAGTTGCCCTTTCTTTGGTCAATCAAACAGGAAACTTGACAGACCTTCACAGTGTCGCTTCTTGACAGGAGTTGAGAGCATATTACACGTGTTGTAAGACATCTTCTTTCACAAATCTCATGTGCCCATTTGCACCATACATACTGTAGGAAAATGAATTGTCAATTGGGGTGGAGAGAGGCCTCACTCTTGATAAGACTTTGGTTGATCTCCACAAAGCCAAACAATCTAGCGCCTGTGGCGGCTCGTCCACAGGGAGTGCTTTGGTGCTGACCCCACAAAACATTGTGCATCACTCTGTAGCTAATTTTTTGACATGTTACACTTTGTACATGAAAACAAACAATCTCACCAATCCTTTGTTTACATGTTAATAACTGTAATAATACCATGGCACCAGAAGATGGCTCCACTGGCTTTATTGTGCATGTGTTATGGGCGGCTGTTGCAGCCCAGCCTCACACACAGTAGCGGCCCGTGGTGGGAGTGCTGCCGGGCGGTTACGTGGGGCGGGGGAGGGGCAGGGTGGGGGTAGTAAACTACGGAATACGGCCGAATAGAGGTAAGTAAACATATAAATAAATAAAACGAATTCCGTTGCGCGCGCTGCATCGCATTTGCTCACACAGATACAATACATACATGTCAGATAATGGTGATTTAGGGCTTGTCAGTCAGGCGCCCCAGAAGCTGCGTTGGAGGAAAAAGAACAGCCTCCCATCCTAGCCAAGCTTCTGATTGAGCACAAGCTTATGAACTTGGCTCTGAGGCACTGTTTGCTGGAAATTTGGAATCATGGACCTTTGAGGTGCAGAGCAAAGTGCGTGTAGAGGACTACCCCAGGTACATTTTGTTTGCAGCAGCTTCCAGCTTGTGTGTATGAGTGAGTGCATGTTAATGTACCTGTCTGTGAGTGTGCGTCAGTGTGTGTATGTGTATGAGTGTTACTTTGTATGCATGAGATTGCTGAGAATTTTAGGTGATTTATTTTTTACATCGGTAAAAGTAGAGAGTGGCACACACACGTCATTAACCAAGGGTCTGGCTTGGCTGTAAAAGGACATGTACAAGCCGAGCCATGAAAATGTTTGTCAAGGAAACCGTGCAACAAACATTATGTAAAACTATGCTGAAGTGTCATCACATTTTAAAAAAGCATATTTCTTTTACCATGGAAGTGTTCACCTTAATACATCGATTATGTCACTGCACGAGAGTCAGTTTTTAAAAGTGATAGTTTTTAACAAGAACTTAGAAACATTCATGCCCGATGACAGTGCTATTAGTGATCTATAAGGCACGTTTGCTGTCATGTGCACCAGTCGCGGCTCCTAGAGGGAGTTCCGCCGGGCGGTGACGTGGGGCGGGGGAGGGGCAGGGTGGGGGTAGTAAAATCCTGAATCTGGCCGAACCGAGGTAAGTTAGCAAATAATTAAATAAAACGAATTTCGTTGCGCGCGCTGCATCGCCAAATGCGATGCAGTGCGCGCTACGAAATTCGTTTTATTGATTTATTTGCTAACTTACCTCGGTTCGGCCGGATTCCGGATTTTACTACCCCCCACCCTGCCCCTCCCCCGCCCCACGTCACCGCCCGGCGGAACTCCCTCTAGGAGCCGCGACTGATGTGCACCCTATATGTTGCATAGATTCTTATTATACATAGAGCAACATTATATTCTATTGAATCAGCGGCAAGAGAGGTTCTTGTACAGTGCACATCCTGAACTCACGTATTTCATTGTGCTCTCATATGCGCTATTGAAGGAAAATAAGGCTCAGTGAAATAAAATATTTTCCTAGGATCACACAATTTGGTCAAGCTTGGGGGCTGGGATTGATCCCAGGTTTTTTAGATTCACATTGTGCAATTCAGCCAATAAATGGGTATCTAGTACTCTTGATTCACATCAAAGTTAATACTTTGTCTTTCATTCTTGGTGCATGACAATTCAGCATGAGTGGCAGGCGGAAGTCAAATGAAAGCTCGACTTGTTTTGGACTCGGGGTCCAAGAGGACTTCAAGGTGAGCCAGAGCAGAGCATCTGGCTTGAGCCTGCAGTGGCTCGCCTACCTCAACTGGTGTCTCTGATATCTCAGTACCAGCTATCAATCCCAAACTCTGATTGGTCTGCCTTGCTACAGACAACTGCTTGGGCGTCAATGTAGTGTAAACATACATTGGGCAAGCATTTACTGTGCATAATAATATTTATACCCAATTAAGTACTTCTGGTCTTTGTGTAGAAGCAACCCTTGAAGGTCGCCAACCAAGGACATAAATGGATTTGCAGCAAAACAAAAAAAAATGTGTGTGTTGCACTCACAATTGCCACATTACTACCAGCAGAGGTGTAGCTATCAATAGTGCAGCATGTGCAATGGCACAGGGGCCCTGTGGTTTGAGGGAACCTTCGCAATTCTGGCAATTTTTTGGTACCCGATTGGTGGCACAGGGCCAGTTTACCTTACTTGCAATAGGTCCTATGGCATCCCTGCTAATGCCACAAACAACCTGGCTAATGAAGTTGAAAAATAGTGTTCTAGTGGCAGCCTCTCTAAAAACGGTACCAATGAATCCTGGTGAACTCTGTTTAGCTACTGCTCTGTACAGGGTGCCTTTCCATGTAAGAGAATGTGTGGCATAACTCTAACTCCGATGTTCTAGTGATAAAAGTGCATGCTAGGAAGTTAAAAATAATAGTGTTTGAGGGAGGGGGAAACAGCTATGCAGTTGATTAGGAAATCATGCTTCTCTCAGAGCAAATCCTCTTTAATTTCCCTTACTCTGGATGTGCGTTTGGCCCCCTGTTATAGAGCCAGGGCGCATCATATCCTGTGGATTGGGCTTGGCCTCTTTGATGGGGCTCTCAAGGCCCTGTGCTGGGAAGCCGTGGCCCTTGTGTATAAGTGAGCGCTTATTGAAGGGTATTCATTTGAAAGTGAAATGTAAAAGCCAATGGGAGAGCTATCCTTCCGTCCTTCAGCTTTAACGTGTCTGAGCAACGCGTCATGAGGGTTTACAAAGAACTGAACAAAAACAAAGACATGAGAGCAGAGCGAAAGTGAAAGTGAACGAAGATAGAAAACAGAAATGAATCTGGTGTGAAGAAACAGCTTTTTGTTAGGGGGGCTTACATTAAGACATCACCTCAGACGTAATTAGTCTGTAATTAGTGAATGGAAGTGAAAAGAAACATGTTTTAGAGCTCAAAAACGTGCCAAGGTGTGTGCCCAAAAATGTATCAAACATTATCCAAATATTTCCAGTGGAATTATAATGCAGGCTTCTGTTTTTTGCCAGACTCAAGCAAGGCAGCATCTTGTAGCACATTTTATTAGTTTATACATGGCTTTCGTTTTTTAAATAGATGCACATTTATTTGGAGCTCATAATGTGTGTTTTGGTGAAGCAGAATACAATGCACTACGTTTGGAATTACCCTTCAAACCAAAGCGCATTTCTAGTTGTCCTTGTACAAAAGTGGTGAGGTGAGGTAGATAGAGAGTTGGAAGGCCTGTTTTATGGGGGACCTTCTTCAAAGCACATACCAAACACCACTTTAAGGGATACGGTGAGGCTGGGGAGTGTTGGAAATGTTGCAAGAAGGGAGTTAATGCATAACCCTGCTGAAACTATAGTGGTAAATACAAGTATCTATGTTTGTACATCATCAGGTGCCAGAGTACACCAGGAAGATACAGTATATTAGCTTAAGAAGCATGTATGTTCATCTGTTTTCCTTTTAATGCCGTTTTCTACCATTGTTGGTGACTAGTGTCAAGACTCCAGGGATACTGACATAAAGCCAACATGTCTGCTTATCATATACTTTATATTCAGCTGTATCAGCAGGAATTGAAGTAGCTACCATCAAACATGTTCCCATTTTTAATGACACATTCAAATTGCCAAACTTTACAACGATATTAAGCATGCCCTGGCTACAGGAATAAACAGTAAAAAGCGTGCAAGCGTGCACCATTTGCAAAAATGTTGAAAATGTTGGATGCTATGTCAGGAATATAGACCGTTTAATAACAAGCCCTGCTCCCCAAGAGGCTTTCATTCGAAGAATTCATTTTGCTTGAGAAGTATACTAGTTTGACCATCTATCAGACACACTACATGTCTCTAGGTGACACTCTTATAATTTACTAAATGTGTCTAATCTTAAAATATGCCTAATACAACAAAGAAAATGTCATGTTTCACAAGACGCGAGAGAGAAGATGTTATAGTCTGTGTTCCATGGTAGCCGAAGCTAATAGATGCCACTATACGTTGTTGATGTCTATAAACTGCATATAACAATCGAAAATGCTAATTCTTTACTTTTGAAAAAAATACTCCATGATTATATTTTTTTGTATGAAGAATACTTGTTAGTGGGTTAGAATAAAAACCGTTAATTGCTCCTATTTATTTTAGGTTGGCACAAGATAAATTAGGGCCTGATTACGAGTTGCTCGTTAAATCCCATCCCATGTGTAAACCCTGTTTACGCATGGGTTGGATTTACGAGGTGTTAGGTATTTAACACATCCGAAAATATTGGATGTGTTAGGTTACTCAATCGTCAATTAAATCATATGGAATTTATCATTAAGAGTTTGGTGCGTTAAACCCCGAAATCCGCATTTTATTCCCCAACAACTCTTAACAGGTGGTATTTATCCAATTCGATAAATAACGTACCTTGTGGTATGGTTATTTTTCATGTGCGAAAAATAGCACCAATACTCAAAAGGGCCTTTGTATTTTCAACTTTTTTCTCCAAGGACTCGATAAATGACGTACCCCATGGTATTGTTATTTATCATGTGTGATAAATAGCTTCTATACTCGAATTCTGGCTCTTTGTACTTTGTACTTTCTTCTTCAAGGACTAGTCCTTTTGGTTCCTTTGTGTAAGTAAGGTGGTCTGCCCCAGAATGTATATTGATGGAAATTACATTTCCTAGTCTGGATATTTGAACTGATGATAGACGACAATAGAGGCTTTAGTCTCATTATGGCATTTCACTTAATCTCTGCATTAGACAACGCATTCCAGGCACTTTTTTCCTCTGACCAATAGCAGAGTTTCTGCACGTGCATATGTGTGTGTGTGTGTGACTGTGAGAGAGAAAGGAAGAATGTGTCCATATGAGACTAAAACATATGAGTGCTTAGAGAAAATCACAAGTTGAAGTTTGCGGATAAAAGTATATTTGCCAACAGGAAAATCTACTAATTAGTGACAAAATTATTTTTTCATTAAAATGATGACGTGTTTAAGGGAATTGAACATATTTATTTAACATGAGAACGCTGCATTTCTTCATGGTGAAATGTCTGTACTTTTATAAACTAATGCTACAAACAAAAGGAATGCATTTCTGAAATGTATTTTAAGTTAATATTTGAGTGAGAATTCATGGTGCGTTTGGGACACTGTTATGTTATACCTAATTTATATAGCGCTCGTACACCGGATTGGTTTTATTGCGCTGCTCGGGAAGGTGATGGATAAAAGTTTGTTCGGGTGATTACACGAATTACGCGAATGCCTGTTTAAAGAGCCATGTTTTTTGAAGTTTGCGGAAAGTCATGAGGTCTGTACAAGATCTGATCTCTAGGGGCATAGAGTTCCAGTATCTTGGACCCAGTGTGGAGAACCTGGATCCGCCAAAACGTTTCTGTTTAAAGGAGGGTGTTGTCAGGAGGTGCATGTGGGCGGATCTCAAGTTGCGGGTTGGATTATATCTGTTAATCAGACTATTAATAAATTTGGGGTTTCTGCCATTCAGGGATTTAAAAATGATGCATCCCGTCTTGAAGGCGCATCTCTGTGCTATAGGGAGCCAATGTAATTTCTTCAGAAGGGGAGAGACGTGTTGGCGTTTGTTTTCCTGCAGAATCAGTCTGGCCGCCTGGTTCTGTATCAGTTGGAGACGGTGGATGAGATAGGCCGGGGATCCAAGGTATAAGGAGTTGGCATAGTCAATATGTGAGATCACCATGGCGAGGACTGCCTGCAGTTTTGCTTCCTGAGTTAGGAATCTACTGATTTTCTTTATTTTCCTTAATTGGAAGAAGCAGGTAGAAATTACAGATCCTATTTGGGTTTTCATGGTGAGGTCGTTATTGACTATGACTCCCAGAGTTTTAGCATGATTTGATGGGGTCGGGGGTTGTCCCAGTTCTTTAGGCCAGAACTGGGAATTCCAGGGGTTAAGTGAGCCTCCCGTGAGGATCAGTTCTGTTTTATCTGGGTTCAATTTTAATTGGTTGCTGTTCATCCAGTCACTGTTACACTGTTTACACTGTTTTCTGATTTTAGTTCTTGGTTTCCACAGGGCACTTCTATGGTTGTTATTTTAATGCTTGCATGGAGACATTTCACCATCTATTGTA
Source organism: Calotriton arnoldi (assembly GCA_963921515.1). NCBI lineage: Eukaryota > Metazoa > Chordata > Amphibia > Caudata > Salamandridae > Calotriton > Calotriton arnoldi. The sequence goes on along the minus strand of CAWUFW010009814.1, from coordinate 685,623 downwards.
TTCTATTGATAAAGTTTTCGTCGTATTGTCACTCCTGTTGACAGAGCATGTAATTGGTGTTATCTTTCTGCTGGCTGCTGCTGTGATCTCTATGTAATTTGCAGCAACATTGATCAATGAGCTTGTAATAGTAGCACTGGAGTCTGTGGGTTGTGATCATGAGTTGTGTGTAACTTTTGGTTTGTTAATCCAGCCCCAACCAGGTAGATTATCAGTCGCAGACTCGCAGTACATAAATGAGCATGTACTTGTAGGGAGCAGGATTGAAAAAAGAAGTAACAAAGCATACTACATACATTTTGAAAAATGATGTGTCATTACATGGCTGGAAGACGCCAATATTTACTAAATGTTTAAGGGATATTATGGTTGAAAATCTGTTGTTTTCGCCAGTACTTTTACAAACCTTTCTGGTAAAGAGTAAATCCAATCCCACTTGGGTTGTTTACATGGCAACCCACAATCGTATAGAAGTATTACCTCTTCAATACTTCTAGATTTTTTTAGTCACTGTATGAGAAAACCCTAATGTAAAATGCTCGATCTGGCTCAGTTGTTTCATAATTTTCTTGGGCAGAGAATCTCCTCCCCCTCCCCGAACCCACCTGAAGAAATTTAGCTTGTTCTCTTTGCTCCCTTACTCAGTCAAAATCGAAGAGATTGTTATGGCAAGCAACTTTTGAAGCAGGGGCATAACACAGGCCCCTGCAGCCCCCGGGGTGCGGGGGGCCCCCGAGCTGCAGGGGGCCCCCTCAGCACAGTACTCAGGCCTGAGAGCTCCGGATTAAATCCAGAGCGTGGCCCCTCCATGTACCTTGCAGGGGGGCCCCCTCAACTTTCATTACACCACTGTTTCGAAGTTCACCAGCCACCACTAATAGTGCCTAAAAAGAAATAGCAAGTTTGTGTAAGAAATCTTGTGCTTACCCTTGAAAGTTTGTTCCAAACAGACAAGCTCCCCTCTGAGAAAACGTGAGGATCGTGTTTAATAGTACCATGGAAATCACCAATCAATTATTTGCAGATCTTTTTCATCACTTTCGCAGGAAGCACTATTTCTTAATTTTCTCACATTGTGTTGCTATGCCATTGCCAGGATTCCCTCTGCATCCATGCCCAAAACCACCAATGCGGCTCCTGGTCAAAGTGAAATTTACCTATTGTTTTCATCTAACTGACATCTCCCCCATGGAGTGAGGTGCAAGAGTGACTCTCGTGGTCATTGTTGAAAATTGGGTTGCTGATTGACTGGGGTGTGAGCCCTGGTCAAGCATCAATGTGACTCCCTTAGCGAGGTTGTTGAGGAAACTGGGATTCATCCCCATATCCTATGCGGATGATACTCAATTACTCCTCTCACTTGATAAATCCAACCCCAATATTCAAACCACCTTTGGTGAAGGAATGAAGACCATAGCGGAATGGATGAAAATTAATTATTTACAACTGAATACGGCTAAAACAGAAATAATGTTGTTTGGCGAGGCTACGGTGAAATGGTCCCCTAGCTGGTGGCCAGAGGAATTGGGCCACACACCTTGTCCTAAACAGGTGGTAAAAAATTTAGGAGTCCGATTGGACCATAAACTTACACTGGGAGACCACGTCTCTTCTACCATCGGAGCTTGCTTCCACAACCTCAGCATGCTCAGAAGAGTCTTCCCTTTTTTGCCGTTATCTTCCCGGAAAACCTTGATCCAGGCACTAATCCTAAATCGCCTGGATTATTGTAATGCACTGTTCATTTCAGCCAACGAAAGTGCTTTAAGTAGATTACAGGTTGTCCAGAATACGGCGGCTCGATTGGTAACCAATGCTCCCCCTAGAACTGCCTCCTCCCCTTACTCCAGAAATTACATTGGCTGCCCATACGGAAAAGAATTAAATTTAAAATTTGTTGTATGGCCTACAAAGCCGTCAACAAATTAGGCCCCAGCTACCTAAATGACAAATTTGTCAGTTATGTACCTTCTAGACCCCTTCGCTCAGGAGCTAAAGCCCTGATACAAGTCCCCCGTTTCAAAAATCCCGCCAAGGAGGTAAGGCTTTTTACCATATTGCCCCTCTCTATTGGAACGAACTCCCCTATCGCTGCGACAATGTACAGATTACCTGGTTTTCAGGAAACTGTTAAAAACATCGCTGTTTTGATCATTTCTCCTTGACATTCTTAGGCAGTCCATGCGCTGAGATACCCTTATGGGGTGATTCGTGCGCTATATAAAACAAATAAAATAAATAAAATAAACCACAATCCTAGTCAGGGTAAGGCACAAGCAAACCACAAATTAATCTGTGCTCAGCCCCCCCCCCCCCTCTCCGGTAGCTTGGCAGAGAGCAGTCAGGCTTAACTCAGAGACAATCTGTAAAGTATTTGTGCAACACTTAAAACAGCGAAAACACCACACAGAGATATACCACACCAGGTTAGAAAAATAAAGCTTAATTTAATAAATAAAACGACACCAAAACAACAAAAATCCAATCAGTAGAACCGGAGTTATGAATTTTTAAAGAATAAAGTGCAGTATAGCACCTAAAAGCATAAAGAGCCAACCACGGCTATCTGGTCATGCTGGACCGAGCCAAAGTCAAAAGTTCAGGCCAAATGTGAAGTTTTACCTTCTCAAGCTTTGTGCCAAGAGTCTGATTCGCGTTGGAGAGGGTCACGAGGAACAAGGAGAGCATCTCGGGCGGTGGTCGGCATGGCGTGAAGAGCAGGCTGGGCATCGTGGACAGGCAGGCTGGAGCTTCACGGTGTCGGTCCTCCACAGTGTTTATTTGTTTTTTAATAATCTGTTTATTGTTAATTTGACAGGGTAAATATAGTGTATACCATTCCATTGCCTTTGTCCATCGTGTGATTTACAGTTTTTAATGCATACATCACAGAGCCATACACACACGCATAGTACATGTCTTTTTTGCCTTTTTCCGGCGAGGCCCCTCCCTGTCAGCCCATGTCCCTCAGTCTTCCCCCCACCGGGTTTCCACATAGGTTTCCTCAGAAGTCGTTCCATTTGCTCCAAACTTGTTCCCATTTCCTAGGACATCCTGACTCTAATATACTGTTTTCTCTGCTATTATACACCAGTCAAGGTCTTTCATCCAATCTTGTAGGTTCGGTGCCTCAGGCGCACCCCACATCCTTGCTATATTACGCTTGGCTATTTTTAGGCCCAGTGTTACCCAGTTCCATTCCCTAGCCCCGAGGTCAGTAGTCTCCTACACATTTACGAGGCACCATTTCAGGGACGAAGCCATCTCTAATCCCATAATCCTGCTCACACTACGGACAATGGCAGCCCAGTACTGCTGTATAGGAGGGTACTCCCATAATGTATGATAGTAAGTTCCGTCTTGACCACACATCCATCTACAATTTGTTTCTATCTCTCTCCCAATTTTAGCCAGAGTTTGACAGGAATAGTATGTTCTATGCAGTTCTTTCAATTGTATCAAGCAAAATGTTGACGAAATTGCCACCTCCCTAGAGGATGCTAGTGCCTCCTGCCAGTCGTCGTCTCCCAGCTCCCTCATGTCCGAGTGGCACTGCTCCCGGAGTCTAAGGAGGGGTTCAGGGGAATTATTGACAAGTTTCTAGTATGTCATGGAAATTGCTTTACAACGCATATGGTCTGTAAGGATTCTGTCCTCTAGCGGGGATGATTCCGGGAGCTCCATACCCCCAGGGATTGCCACCCGAAGTGCGTGCCTGATTTGGAGGTAGCAAAACGTGTCTGTTTCAGTCAGCTCATATTCGTGCTGCAGTACTGTGAAGGGTTTCACTCCCCCCCTTACCCACAAGTCACCCACATGGGAAATACCTATTAGGTCAAATTTATCGAAGCCGGAGGTTTTAACCATGGTGCCTAGCTTTTCTGTCTCCCATAGTGGAGTGTGTTGTATTATTTGGCCTCCCCATCCCACGTGTCTCTGGACCGTGTGACACAATTGGATGGTGATATGCATGGGGCCCGTTAGTGACTAATGTCGGGGGGAGGTGTAAAGCGCTCTAGTATCGCCCCCCTTGCCTAAGACATATCTGTCCATTCTATAATCTGGCTCGTCTGGAGTCCAGTGTATACATTGATTGATAACCACTAGTTGTGCAGCCCAGTAGTATTTCCAAATATTCTGCAATGCGATACCCCCTTTGTACCACCCCCGAACCAGCTTCTGATATGCTATTCTTGGAGGCTTACTGTTAGAAATGGGGGTCTCTAGTTGGCAGAGGTAGGTACCTTTGTCCAAATAGGGACCCCTGCTTCTAGTCTGGGTAAGGGTGATACACTCCCAAAATAACCCCTGCTCACCCCCTTGGTAGCTTGGCACGAGCAGACAGGCTTATTTTAGAGGCAGTGTGTAAAGCATTTGTGAACACATACAGTAACACAGTTAAAACACTTCAAATGGACACCACACCAGTTTAGAAAAATAAGTAATCTTTATCTAAACCCAAAACAAGACCAAACGACAAAAATCCACAATACAGTATTAAAAATAAGGCTTTCAAATGGTAGAAATAGTTCAGTTCAATGCAAGTTGTAAATGCGACACTTTTCTCACAAAGTACCTGGGTCGCGTCACGCAAAACAAACAAAATGGCCGCAGGGAAGGTGATGCGTCGGTTCCTTACACGCAGGGAAGGTGATGCATTGGTTCCTTGCTTCGGGGGAGGTGATGCGTCGGTTCCTTACTGCAGCGCAGGGGAGGTGATGCATCGGTTCCTTACAGGAGAGGAGGTGATGCATCGTTTTCTTACTGCGTGGGGGGTTGATGCATCTGTTTCTTACTGTGTCCCCCAACGATGCAACAGTCTTGGTGCCTCGATGCGATGCGTCGATCCGGTACGATGTGGGGCTTCGTGCAGACGCACAGCAGGCTTGCGTCGGGATCGGTGTGGTGATCTTGGACTTCGGAGATCGTTGCACCCGATGCGTCGTGTGGCGATTTCTCGAGCCGCGGCAGGCGCTGCAACGGTTTCTTCGGCGATGCGTCGGAACCAGGTGGGGATGCGACACGCTTCTTCGATGTTGCGCCAATTTTCCAGCTCCCAGCGACAAACAGTCTCCAGAGGTCCTAAACAGCAGCAGGCACCTCTATGCAGGTTGGAATTCCCAGCAAGGAAATTCAGGGGAGGTGGTGGTGAAGTCTTTGTGTCCCTGAGACTTCAGAACAAGAGCCAAGCTCAGTTTCAAGCCCTTGGAGATCTTTTCTTCAAGCAGGTGACAAAGCAAACAGCAAAGTCCTTTTTCTCCTTTCCTTGGCAGCAAGCAGCCACTGCAGGCTAACCCCAGACAGCAAACATCACAGGGGCAGTATTCCTCCTCAGCTTATCCGGCTCGTCTCCTTGGCAAAGGTTCCTCTTGATTTCCCAGAAGTGATCTAAAAGTCTGGGGACTGCGCCCCTCTTTTTATACACCAAAATCCTTTGTTCTCTGAAGGCAGAGAGTGTCTGTACCCAGCCAAAACCAGTTCTGTGAGGCACTTTGCAAGTGCACAACAACCTCCATTGTCAGTGTGAGCCCTGGCTTCAGACACACCACAGGGGGGCGGAGCCGTCATTTTGGAAGGTAGGCACAGCCCTATTCAGGTGAAGGTGCTACTCCTCCCACCACTCCAAATGCAGACCAGGCCTATTCAGCCCAGCCCTGACTCATCAGAATTCTGGAGCCGCCGCCCTTCTCCAGCCCCTGTCATCCAAAAGCCAGACATGCAATACACAAACCTAGCAGAGGCACACTGGATGGTTAGGCAAGAAAATACCTACTTTCTAAAAGTGGTATTTTCAAACACAGAATGTAAAAATCACCCTCACTAAAAGATGCATCTTAACAATCTGAGTTCAGGCATACTAAACTTTATTTTCCTATCTTGTTCCCAGGGTCAGTTATGTTTATAAGATGTTATAAACAAACTCCCCATTCTGGCCTATGGGAACAGATAGCCTTGCAATAGTGAAAAACGAAATTGGCAGTATTTCACTATCAGGACATGCCACACACATCAGGGCATGTCCTACCTTTCACATACAATGCACCCTGCCCACAGGGGTACCTTGGGCCTACCTTAGGGGTGACTAACATGTAGAAAAGGGAAGGTTTAGGGACTGGCAAGTGCATGGCAGTCCCAGACTGCACACAGGCTCTGCAATGGCAGGCCTGAGTCACATTTTACAAGCTGCTTCTGTGGGTGGCACAATCAGTGCTGCAAGCCCACCAGCAGCATTTGATTTACAGGCCCTGGGCACACATAGTGCACTGTACTAGGGTCTGACAAGTATACCAAATAAGCCAAGCATGGAATCACCAATCCATAACAATACCTTACAAAGGGAGCACTTGCACTTTGGCACTGAACAGCAGTGGCAAAGTGCCCAAAGCATCTAGACCAGCAAAAATGGAGTCCAACACACAGCAAAACACAGGAGGTAAAGGCAAAAAATGGAAGGGAGACCCACGCCAATGGTGCCAGGTCTAACACTTACCATCCCACAACAATGACCGTTGTTCACTTTCTATTGTCTGGAAATACTTGGCAGGGATTGCATATGGTGTGTTTTACAGTATATATAGGAAACGGGGGTGAGCCATCATCTTGAAGAGGGCAGCCCTCCCCAGTAGAGAGAGTGGTAGAGTCCTTCAGTGACACACATCACCCTGCAGGCGCAACAGAGGAGGCGAGAGATTACGTTGGTAAAAGAGATCAGAGTCTGTAGTGATATAGACCCCAAGATAGCGGAATCCCTCCATCACCACCCCCGCGTCGCACTCCCTGGGAAGTGTAGGGGGCGCCCCATGCAATATGTAGATAGTGGATTTCAACCAGTTTATGTTGATGCCTGAGTATCTGCCAAAGTTGGTAAATATATTCAGCATTCTATGTATCGAAGTTTTAGGGGACTCCAAGTATAGGAGTACGACATCTGCTTATAAGGATATTCTATCTTCCCAACTGTCGGTCCAACATAGACCCCTTATCAGTGGATCCCTTCTGATCCAATTAGCTAGAGGTTCTAGCATCAAGGCAAAAAGTAACAGCAATAAGGGGCAACCCTACCTTGTCCCTCTCCGTCGGGGGAATCTACGAGATATTCTATTATTTTCCACTACTTCTGCCGTGGGGTCAGTATAGAGGAGTTTTAACCATGCCATGTAGTTGGGGCCTAATCCCATCCGTTCCAGCACCGCAAACATGTATGGCCATTTGAAGGTGTTGAAGGCCATGCGAGCATCGAGCGACATGACTACTGCATCTTCCCTCAGTGTGTGTACCCTCCACAGTACGCCATGGAGTCTCCTCAGATTAAGCGCTGTGCTACATTCTAGCATGAAGCTTGACTGGTCTGAGTGTACCAGCTGCAGTATAATCTGGATTAGGCGCATAGCGAGTAGTTTAGCTAGGACCTTGACCTCAACGTTGAGCAGTGAGATGGGACAGTAGGATGTACAATTATGCCCTCCTTGTGAATCAACACTATGGAAGCCAGTCGTTGGTCCTCCGGAAGCCTCCCACCGTTCAACTTTCTAGGTACATATTTTTAAGATGGGGGCTGTTTTACTAGCCGCCAGTTTATAGAGCTCAATCGGGAGGCCATTTGGCCCCAATATCTTGCCTGATTGTTTGCTTTGGATCGCTCAGGTTATTTCTTTGTCTGTTATTTCACCCTCTGTTAGCGTTAGGACTTCTGGGCTGAGGGTGGGGAGGGGACTATCTGTCAGTAACTCTCTGGCTTTCTCTTTTGTCGCTGTCTCGGAAGGGGAGTAGACACCATAGTAAAAACTGGCAAACTCCTCAGCTATCTGTTGGGGTTTGCTGACTGTCTTTCCCGCCTTCACATTGATAGCTGTGACTAGCCTATTTGCTTGCTCCCGTCTGTCCAGCCAGGCCAGCAGTTTCCCTGCCTTGTCTCCCACCTCATACATTTTGTGCTGTGTGGCCATGTATTGGGCTCTAGCTGCACCCATTACTATCTCTTTTTACTCCTTTCTTTTTAGGTTGAGGGTAAGTTTGGATTGCTCCGGGTCGCTACCCGTCAGAGTGTCCTCCAGCTGTTGGACCTCGCGTTTGAGAGTTTCGATCACGGCTCTTTTTTCCTTTCTGTGCCCAGCCATCAGAGAGATGGCTTGTCCTCTTACCACTGGTTTGAAGGTCCTCCGCAGTGTTGATACTTGCTGTGCATGGAGACGGGCTGGCGGCAGTTTGCACTGAATTTCCGTGCGATTGACGTGGTTCCAGTGCAAACAGGCCTGTTCTCAGTGGTGAAGAGCCCAAAAGCTTGATTTAAGAGCCCACTAAGCCACACCATGGGTCCAGGACCTGATGGGCAACCTGGGGTCAGGGATTTGCTGAAGACAGGTCCAAGACCTGTTGGGGTGTCTTTTATGTCCCTGAGACTAAGATCCGGGCACCGACCAAACTAGTCCTTTGAGTCACTCTGGGGCCCTGAGTTCAAGATGGTTTGCAGGTCGAGTTCTTCTTCCCCAGGCAAGAGGGCAGTAGGTCAGCACAACAGAGTAGCAGTCCAGCAGAGTGGCAGACCTTGTAGCAGGATGAAGTGTATTGGGTGTAGGAAAACACCCAATCAGGTCTGCAGAGCCCTAGTTCTGTTAACCCCCCTTGACTCAAGGGTGGAAAGGGAGGAAGACCCTTTTCTTATTATAGCCCTCACTCACTCTAATAGTGACATGCTTCATCATTGGGCTCACCCCGACTCCTAGAGGTCAGGGTGGGCTCAACTGTGTTTCAGGGAGCACTTATAAAGATATTGTGTATGGGGGCGTAACGTTAAAGATAAAATTCCTCTCCCGCTCCTAAAGTATCCTTTATTAGTGGAGTGGGAGGGAAGGTTAAAAGCTGACTATGATAGCGTGGGAGGATATGATGGTCCTATACCCTAAACTAAACACCAACATGTTTCAGCCCTTGCTATTGGCCTATTTATTGTTCCTGGGCTTTCATCAGGGTGGGATGCGAAGAGGTCACTTCCCCCAGAGATGTGAATGCGAGTGCTCATGCAATTAACATGTATCACATTAGAAAAAGAGGGGGCAAGTCTGACACCTGCCCCTGTTTTCTTAGAGGAATTACCTGCAAAAGAAAGCAAAAAAGAGCAGAGAAACAAATAAGATAAACATATTGTGTACCATATGTGCAGTGAGACCGGAGTGTGGCTAATGGTTGCAGAGTATAACCACTATTGTCGTCCCCCTGGGCAACGTGCCGTGAAAGTGCCTGGTTAATGTGGGGAGCACCAGAAAGTGAGTAGATCTGGTGTTCATGAATCTGATATTATACCAGTGAGCACATTCATGGTTTGTCGGTCATCCATACATTATATGGGTGGATTATGCAATCAAAATTAATTTCTTTCGTGCCATTTGCAATAGTTATGCTACTCAGTGTCACACACACAAGCAGGGAAGGGTCCGAGTTATGGGTGTCATGATTCGTAAATAGCGGTGTAGAAAGGCACTCACCCCGTGATAAACAGGGCGCTAGCTCCCAACGAGGAGCTTTTGAGGGGGAGGCCTTATAGTCACACTCTAAGGATATAGCGGAGAAAAACAAAACAGAGAAAACAAAAACAAACAGAGAAAAAAAGCCGGCATTGATATTCAAAGTGAACAAGTTAGGAGACTACTGAATGGAGCCCCCTTGGGACGAGGAATGGCTGTAAGCTCGGAGTCTCATTTCTCCAAAGGGTAAAAACTTACTTCGTCAAAGGTCTATCCCTGTCGAAGACCTACTGTGCTCAGCTCGCCTGCTTGTCCGTGAAGGGAGTGAGGAGTCTGGTTTAGAAGTAGTGGACTCGCGACCGCGAGCCGGTCACGGGTTAGTGAGCCCCGCCTTGCTTGGTTTCCAAAGGTCGCACTGCGATTGGGCGGGCGTTGGGGGCTCGGCACTACGTATACATGATCACCTGTCCTTGCGACCTCAAATACATTGGCATGACCGCTAGAAAGATAAAAATTATAACTATTGCGAATGGCACGAATCCTTCACGTGTTGTTTCTTTCCCCTCTCCTACCTTTCACTAGGGACCACCTTGGTTCCAGGAGGGATATTCATTTGTCATACCAAGTATACATCGGGAGGATATATCTCTTCCCACCTCCCAAGGGAGGACCTCTCTACCCTCGCGAAGCCCCACCAGGGCCCCGCACCTTGTGATACAGACCTTGTAGCAGCACAGCAGTCCTTCTTCCTGTCAGAATATCCACAGGTCCAGAAGTGTACTGAAGTGGTGGTGTCTGAGGTCCTTCTTTTATGCACAGTTGTACCTTAGCAGTGGAGAGAAGCTTCTTGAGGCATGCCTTCCTGGCCCTTGCCCCAGACTCATTACAGGGGGGATGCAGACCTTTGTGTGGATAAGGCACACAGCCTATGCAGGTGTGAGGCTGGGCCCAGAACCTCCGTTCCATCCTGTCAGTGATGGCCCATCCAGTCACACCAAAGCTCCCAATGTGTAAGCAAAGCCCAACTGACAACTACACCCAGTCATGTGAACCGGTGGAAGGATGCAGGCTGCAGGCACCAAAAGCCTAAGGCAATAAAATCCCAACTTTCTAAAAGTGGCATTTTCAGAATTGTAATTTAAAATCTGACTTCACCATAAGTTAGGATTTTAAATGAGGATTCCAGAGACACCAAACATGTACCAGGTATGTTTTTGTCCGCTTGTTCTTACCGTTTTTGCTCTTTAATTCCCCCTGCATTATTTGGAAGAGGCAGATGCATGACTCCACCTGTGGTGTGATTAACAATTGTGGCTTTTTAATGGCATGCGTAAAGGACCTCAAATCCAGTGGACTTTCTTGAATGTGGGGCTTTTGTTTTAGGACCCTGCACACGGATTTTAATTGAGGCACTAGCCATTAAGGGGTAGAAGTTAAGCCTGCAAATTGAGGGGGAACCGAACTAGAGCTGAAAAGAGATGTCCTAGCTCTTAGAACCCATTCACAAGTCGAGTCTTGAAATTGTTGTCTATATAAATAATGCTACAAATATCGCCCATAGAATATGATACCGTGTCTTTAAAACCTTTAACGTGCGAAAGCGTTTCATATTGAAATATCAGATGATATCACTGCATTGCTAAGTAATTGTTAGAAGTGATGTACTGAGAAACATTCCTGCCTCCACTCTGATAGCAGTCGTGTTGTAGAACTAAAAGGCAAGTCCGTTGTCCTATGTACCCTATATGTGACCTAGATTCTTATTCTGCACAGAGTAACATTATACTTAATTAAATCAAACATTGGACCTTTGTGTACAGAGCACATCCTGAACTCCGGTATTTGAAGGTGCTCTCAAATATGTGATAATGAACAAAAAGAAGACTCAAAGGAGAGAAATAAGTATTTGCCTGGGATCACACAATTTGTTCAAGCCGGGAAGCCAGGACTGATCCCAGTTTCATGGTTTCACACTGAGCAATTCAGCCACAATATGTGTATCTTCTTTCCCATCCCAATTAATACCTTGCCTTTAATTGTTGCCACATGTGATTAGAGCCCATATGACGGTCGGAAACAACTTTTTTTGTGGCTGTTTTATATAGCGCAACTCAAACCTTTCCCAAGGAAATAAGAGCACTTAAAAACACACGGACTACACTACACTTTTTTTTATCAGCGCAGGGACATTTGGTCAGATTCACAGGTTGTTGAACCAAAGCTGAGATTCGATCCTGCTTCCCAGGGGTGTCGCTTCCATTGGTGCAGCAGGTGCAGTGGCACTGGGGCACATAGTCCTTTAGTGTCCCACTGAACCCTGATTATTTCCGTATTTTGCAATGCAAATAGCAGCCATGGGGGGCATTTCTTCCACGAACTAGGGCCCATGGCTCACTGGCTACGCCACTGCTAGTTCCCCATGTAACAGAGTTGACGGGGGTGAAAGGAGACATCTGACAAATCGGAAATGCAGTGTAGAGAAGAAAGGACAGGACATGGTATGCATGGTTGAGAATAAGGATAGGTGGGAGGAGTGGTGCCGGGCAGGTGAAGGTGGAGTTGGCTGACACAGGCGAGGATACAAGAAGGGTTGTCTTATAGGAGGGGACAAATACATTTAAAATGGAGGTAGTTTTGGTGCCAAGACTGGATCGCAGAATGGTGATGGGGGAGTGGTGTCTCGACTGGAGGGAAACGATGTTGGGTGCCATGAGAGAGACAGACTGAGGTCGAGCTGGAATGAGTGATCTGGACTGCAGTATTAGTGGCCTCAGAGGGAAGTAATTGATGATGGAATGGCTAAAAGGGAGTGGCAAACAGGCAGGGAGATGGTTGACAGAGGGATGAAAGGGATGTATGACAGGAATGCGTGTGTAATCAGCGAAGTCATGACAACTTTTGGAGGGTTCTTATGCTCATTTGTAGAAAGTCCAGTTTCTGTCTGATCAAAAGTCTACCTCCCATCCTTTTCAATAGAAAGTTGAGGCAGCATTGCAAAATAAGAGGAGTCTTCGATTGCAACATTCCAGTAGCGGCTCCTCGAGGGAGTGCTGCGGGGCGGTGTGGCGGGGCGGGGGAGGGGCAGGGTGGGGGGTAGTAAACTCCGGAATTGAACCGAACAAAGTTGAGTAAAGAAATAAATAAACAAAACGAATTACATTGCGCGCGCTGCAACGCCAAATCGGCGATGCAGTGCGCAATGTAATTCGTTTTATTTATTTATTTCTTTACTCAACTCCGTTCGGCCCAATTCCGGAGTTTACTACCCCCCATCCTGCCCCTCCCCCGCCCCGCCCCACCACCTGCAGCACTCCCTCGAGGAGCCGCTACTGCAACATTCAATAATGGAGAGCTGAGGTATGTGAGTGAAGAGTCCGGGGGCTAGTGGATGTTGACAAGCACAGGTTAAATGGTGTCCACAGCACCTTTCCTGTGCCTCGTCACTAACATAGTACAGTGTAAGTGCCACTCGGCTAGGCCTTGTCTGTGAATAAGAACTTCAGATTGCCCTGTACCTTGTTCTGTAGCCTTAAGAGATGTATGCTTTGATCCATTACACACCAAGAAGCTCCGCTTCAAATTATCTATTCCCTTGGTTCACTCACCAGTGCCAGTAGCCAGATTCTCCTGCTATCTGCTGGTCACAGGACTCAGTCTAAGATGACAACTTTTCCCTGGCTGAACACACTGATTTAGCAGCTCATTGGTTACGAAGGGTGTGATTTAGAGTTTGGCAGAAGGGGTACTCAATCACAAACATGACAGATTTCCTCTCTGCCTTATTGCAAGTGTGCTTAAGCCTATTCTACTTGAAATAGGGTGGATGGAATATTGTCATGTTTCTGATGGAGTCACTCATCCTCCAAACTCTAAATCAAGCCCTAACACATCTGTCAGTCTCATGTAACAATGAAGCATACAAAAAGTGATGGATGGAATGCTTGAATTAATCTCAGCCACTGGTAATTACTTAGCGTCTCATCCCAATCCGTCGTCATTTTGCACTCCATGGAACCTCAGTTTGGACCCAGCCATATGTAAATCAGTCTTGACCCTGCTCCAATGGGAACAGTTAAGCCTGAACTGCAAGGCCAGGTCCTACTTGAACACAAGTAACCCAGGACTGGTTTCAGCCAGGTATAGCTGGGTTCCAGTGAAACAGTGTGCATGGATCCATGCCTGGGCATACCCGTCCCACTTAGTGCGACACAATGAAGTACACAAAGAAAGTGATGGGTGGAATGCTTATTAATTTCAGCCAATCAGGGTGAAACCAGTTATTATTCCATGGCATTATGCATTCTGTTACCCATCCTCTGCGATCATATCACTTGCTGTCCTGGGTTGCTTCAGTTGAACTAATTAGACTATTACACCTTTTATCAAAAATTTGTAGGTTAGACGCACAAGATTGAGAAAGTGTCCATTCTGATGCGGAGTGAGATTATTGGCCCTTATTCACAAAACTACTCCTCCTATGCCACTTACCACTCACATCTTTCCTTGTCACTTTGCTAAACCTCTGACATATAGCCAGAGCCACTCGTGATACCACTAAGCTTCTTTACACTGATTAGTACTGGTATCACCCAGTAACTCTTAAGATGCTCTGACTACTTGCCAACATCCAATCGACACTACCCTTTCCCCACAGCAGTCAGCCACATATTTGTGCAACACCATAAGTTTTTACCAAACCCATTTACATCTCTGAAGTTACTAGGCTTCTCTTACGCACATCAGTAGATCAACATTTGTGCACTCACAACACTGCTCACTCTCACCATTTAAATCATTGTACCTCCTACATAGATTCACAATCCACTTGTTACAATACTCATACCATTTGTTTACTATTCACTATTCAGTACAATTTAGAACCTAAGTGCCATGATTTCTATTTGCAGAAGAGACACAAGTGCCACAACTCCACTTCAGGCAGGACCACCTGTCCCCACACTCACATCCGCCATTTGCAAAGCTGATTGCTTACATAATTCACTTAATGCTCATCTCACTCATTCACTCTAACACCCTAACAGAGCACCATTCAACCACTTTCAGTACTACACAGCAACATCAGCAAAAACTGATAACTTGCTCACAGAACAAATTATTTACACCATTGACTCCCATCATCCCATTACACCAGTTAAGATCCAAAACACAAGATGGAATGTCACTTGCCTCCATCATTCGTTCACTGACACCTCACAGCACACATTCAGCTGTATGCATTATCAGTCATCCCCTCAAAATACCAGTATGAGACACACTCGCAGCACCACCTACTGCACCAGTCACTCATTCCACGCTCTAGCATTCAGGAAGTTGCAACAGTACTTACTATCGGCATCAACCACTCACACAAGCACAAGCTAACTTGTCCACACAACTACCTACCACTAACTTCACCGCCATACTCTGGTATTTGTATAACTTAACCATTCACAAAACCACTTTCACTACATACATGTTCAGTAGCCATTTACCTCTGGTGCTTTACGACTAAGGGCCTCACTACGATGTCGGGCGGAGATTCCTCTGCCCGACATAGTCTCGGTCAAGGGACCGACCGACACCCAGTCGGCGGTCCTGACCGACTAATTAGGATGCGACCGACACTGTTCGGTCGCACTCCTATACTTTACAATGGGAGCATGCATTTCAACCGGAATGCATGCTCCCATTGAAAAAATGCGAGGTGCAGTTCATCCCTGCACCCCGTGGCAGGCACCTCAAGGTGCAGGGATCAACAGGGGGGCACCATAGGTGGCCCCTCGGCCTCCAACCGGAGGCCGCACACCAAAGGGGGCCCCCAAAGTCGAGTTCCAACAGCCTTTCTGTGTAGGTAAGGCCGGCACAGAGAAGCTGTCTCCACCCGACATCGTAATCCCAAGGATGGAAAGAGCCACCCTTGGGATTACTGGCCGGATTACTGGTCGCACTCAGCCCACCCACCGACCCCTCCAACCCCGACGCCGCCGCCCGCAATCTCAGACGATGGATGGACGACTGCGCCAACACCTTAGCCCCGCTGAAAAAACCAACCTACAAAGACACCAGCAAGAGAGCCAGCTGGTTCACCCCGGAACTTCTAGCATCCAAGCGCACCTGCCGGAAACTGGAGAACAAATGGCACAGCGAGAAGACGCCGGACAGCCGCGCAGCCCACAAAGACACCATCCACAACCACCATCACCTCATCAGGTCCGCCAAGATGACCTCCTTCAAAGACCGCCTCGACAACAACGCACACAACAGCAAGGAGCTCTTCAGCATCGTGAAGGAACTCTCCAACCCCAGCTCCAACGCCAACGACATCCTGCCGTCGCAAGCCCTGTGTGATTCCTTCGCCACCTTCTTCCACCGCAAGATCACCGACATCCACGACAGCTTCGACTCCCGGATGACCCCAACAGGCCCGACACATCAGACCCGCCGCACCCCATCGACCACGACCCCCTGACAGCCTGGGTCAACGTGAACACCGAGGACACAATCAAGACCATGGGCACAATCCACTCCGGCTCCCCATCAGACCCTTTTCCACACCACATCTTCAACAAAGCCGGCAGCTCCATCGCACCCCACCTGCGCAACGTCATCAACCTCTCCTTCGAGACCGCGACCTTCCCAGAGAGCTGGAAACACGCCGAGATCAACGCCCTACTCAAAAAACCCAAGGCGGACCCGAGCGACCTCAAGAACTTCCGGCCCATCTCCCTGCTTCCATTCCCAGCTAAGGTCATCGAGAAGATCGTCAACAGACAGCTCACTCGCTACCTCGAAGATAACAGCATCCTGGACCCCTCCCAGTCAGGATTCCGCAGCAACCACAGCACCGAGACCGCCCTCATCGCCGCCACAGACGACATCAGGATCCTGCTGGACAATGGTGAGACGGCGGCCCTCATCCTCCTCGACCTCTCCGCCGCCTTCGACACTGTCTGCCACCGCACACTACGCACACGCCTCCACGACGCAGGGATCCGAGACAAGGCCCTGGATTGGACCACCTCCTTCCTTTCCGGCAGAACCCAGAGCGTCCGCCTCCCCCCATTCCGATCCAAAGCCTCCGAGATCATCTGCGGCGTACCCCAGGGATCTTCCCTCAGCCCGACACTGTTCAACATCTACATGGCTCCACTCGCATGCATCACCCGACAGCACGACCTCAACATAATCTCCTACGCCGACGACACTCAACTGATCCTCTCCCTCACCAAGGACCCCCTCACCGCCAAATCCAATCTCCACGAAGGAATGAAAGCCGTCGCCGACTGGATGAAGTGCAGCCGACTTAAGCTGAACACAGACAAGACGGAGATCCTCATCCTCGGCTCCAACCCATCAGCCTGGGACGACTCCTGGTGGCCCTCGTCACTAGGGGCACCCCCGACACCAACCGACCAGGCACGCAGCCTGGGAGTCATCCTCTACTCAACGCTCACCATGACCAAGCAAGTCAACGCAGTCTCCTCCTCCTGCTTCAACACCCTCCGCATGCTCAGCAAGATCTACAGGTGGATCCCGACAGACACGAGAAGAACAGTCACCCAGGCCCTCGTCAGCAGCAGACTCGACTACGGAAACGCCCTCTATGCAGGAGCCCCGACCAAGCTCATCAAACGACTGCAAAGAATCCAAAACGCCTCTGCACGCCTGATCCTCGACATTCCACGCCACAGCCACATCACCCCCCACCTGAAAAACCTGCACTGGCTCCCCGTCGACAAGAGAATCTCCTTCAAACTCCTGATCCACACACACAAGGCACTCCACAAAACCGGCCCAGCCTACCTCAACAGTCGATTCTCCTTCTACGTTCCCAACCGTCAGCTCCGCTCCGCCGACCTCTCCCTGGCCACCGTCCCGCGCATCCGGAGAACCACCACCGGAGGCAGATCCTTCTCTCACCGCGCCGCCAAGATCTGGAACACCCTTCCCCTCAACCTACGACAGACCCAAGACCTGCTGACCTTCAGGAGACGACTCAAGACCTGGCTATTCGACCAGTAGCGGCAACACCCCCCCTCCTCTCCCTCAGCGCCTTGAGACCCTCGCGGGTAAGTAGTGCGCTTTACAAATCTTGTGATTGATTGATTGACTGATTGATTGATTCCGACTGGCTGTCGGGCACTCCGAGCCTGTCGGAAGCCAGTCGGAATGACGTTTCGCATTCCTTTCCGACCGACTCTATCATAATGGTTCGGTCGGGAAGGAATCTGTCCGGCATATTATGATGCGGTCGGAGCCGTTTCCGACTGCATTGTAATTAGGCCCAAAGTCAGTACACCACTCCTCTCAAGAAATGTTATCGTCTCTTATCACTTGCTTACTATTTCAAAACTTTAACTCCTTTTAATCAAACCACTCTCCCTTCAGCTATATGCATCATTTATTCTCAGCTATGCCCCTCCACAACACTCTATGCTTCGCCACTCTACTCCACTCGACAACACCACCCTACGCCACCACTCTATAATGCCACTGCTCTGCTACCACTGCTCTCAACGCCCTTCTACTCACCACTCTAGACCACTGGACTCCATGCCAATGTATTCTACACCACTCAACTATATTCAACTGCAATCAACGACAGTCTACGCTACAATACTGAACTCTACGCCACTGCACTCTAAGCTGCACCACTCTATTTTGCACCACTATTCTACTCCACGCCGCTGCACTCCACACCACTGCACTCTGACACTCAGCTCTGCAAGACTGCACTCTCCGCCACTGAACTCTATGCCACGGCTCCTTAAGTCACTGCACGCTATGCCATTCTTCACCACTGCACTCTCACTGCACCGCTCAACTGTACTGCACTACTACACTCTGCAGAGCTCCACGCCACTCTATTCTACAACACACTACTCCGCTCCACTCTGACACTCGACTCTATAACACTTTACTCAACTCTACAAGACTGTAGTCCACTCTGCCATTCCACTCTCCTACAATACTCCACTTTACGCCACTCCACTCCACAGCAATATACTCTGCTCTACACCACTCTACGCAACACTCTCAATGTCACTCCGTTCTCCAACACTACATGACACTCTGCCGCTATAATCTACACCACTTCATCACACTCCACTTTGACACATCACTCTCCTTTACCCCACTAACTTTTAGCCATGCCGAACAGCAGCCACGCTGGTGTACAATATGGCTGAAACATATTGGCAAAGCCAATAGCTCTTGCAAAGGCCAGACTTTTGGCGTTGCCAATGCTTGTTTATTTTAACTGATACTGCAGGCCATTGGCAGAAGACATTGGCAAGCCACTTGGTCAAAAAGGCAAAACCTATTGGCTTTGCCAATGCTTGTTGTTGTAACAATTATTTGCTCTGGTAACAAACTAATAAAACTGTGTATTTCTTACCATCCTGTGTATGTCAAACAAGTATTACTACTCGAGATCATCCTAGAATAATACATCTGCATATTGAAACCGCCATGCAGTAATACAGCCAGAACCCATCCTACGTTAATACATCTCCATCATGAAATCATAGACTAGTACGGTCCCAGTCCCATTCTAAAGTTATCCTTGGATCATCCTTGAGTAATGCAGCCTCATTCTGAAGTCATCACACGAGGATTCTGTAATAATACAGCCCAATCCTGAAATACTCATAGGATCATCCTGGAGTAATCCAACCTAATCCTGAAATCATCATGGGATCATCCTGGAGTAGTACATTATCATCACATGTTTTTCACTGAAATAATCAGGGACCTAACCTGGAGTAATACAGCCTAATCCTGAAATCATCATGGGATAATCCTGCAGTAGTACAAGATCATCACTTATTTTCCACTGAAGTAATCAGGAGCCAATCCTGTAGTAGTTTCTCTGATGACTCTAGAGTCATCTCATTTAAATATTCCACCCTATAGGCATACTTCAGGATGGCTTCGGATGACTCCCCCCAGATAATTGCAGGAATAGCCTGGCTGAAGTCATCAGATGACTTCAGAATGACTCCAGGATGATCTTCCTTTTTGACTTGGGCTACCTGGTTAGGCCCCAGCTACTAGACTGATTAGCGCTAGTTCCAACATGGCAATCATTAAAAAAGCCTTTGCACCTTTAAGGCTGAGTTACGAGAAGCAGGACCTCACAGAGGATCTTGCAGAACTCTGAAATGACCTCACAGTGAAAATAGCTGAAGTCCGTACAGATGTGGTTTCTGTGGGTCAGGGCATAGGCGGAGGGGCGAGTAGAGGCCGTCACAGCGGGCCATGCAGATACTGCAGAGAAATGCTCTAGGCTGTAGGAGCAACTCAGGGGAGTCATCGATTATCTGGAGATGCTCGATAACTGCTGGAGAAGACAGAACTTGTGTCTTCAAGGACTTAGCAAAGAGGTCCCAGACTTCAACCTCACGGCCTTTGTGGTAGGCATGCTCTCGTCCTTACCGGGTGATGGGCATCCCGAGGTACGCCTCACTAGGATACATCATTTAGGTCCTCGAGGCCACTCCCAACAGAGACTGCAAGACCTTCTTGTCAAATTCCACTACTTTGTGGAAAAGGAGGAGGTCCTAAAACAGGCCAAGAAAGCAAGGGAGGTGAGTTTCAGGACTATTCCTTTACGATCTACCAGGACGTCTCCCAGCTAACACTGCAATACAGGACCAAGTTCAGCCCCATCACACGGAAGCTCCGGGAGGACAATGTCCAGTATATATGGATCTATCCCTGTGGCTTCTCCTTTGAGATTGATGGCAAATGCCATACCGTTACGGAGGTGTGAATAGCTGCGGACCACCCGGGTATTCAAGTGGAGATCCGCCAGAGAGATGAGCACTACAGGAGCCTGGGGAAGGAGACCTCATGAAGGAATCTACAGTCGTGCCGACAACAGCGCCCCATGGCGAGTGTAGGAAAGTGGCCTTTTTTTTAAATGGTCACCCCCACTTTTTGCCTGGTAAATGATGTGATTTCGACTGATAGTGCACTGGGTTTCTGCTAACCAGGTCCCCAGTGCCAGAGCTCTTTCTCCAAAACTGTACAATTGTTTCCCCTAATTGGAAAAACCTTTAGCACCCTCTGTAAGTCCCTAGTAAAGGGTAGCCCTAAGGCCTGAGTTACTAAAGGGGGCCCCTAAGAGCAGCAGCAGGAATTGTGCCACCCTAAGGGACCCCTCACCAAGCACATACAGTGCTGCTATCGCAGACTGCTTGTTTTGGTGCAGACCAAAGTGAAAACACAACATGTCACACATCCCTTTGTGCCATGTCCCCTACCACTGCATGTAATATTTGTAAGTCATCCCTACAGCAGGCCTAACAGCCCTAAGGCAGGGTGCTGAATATCACATGTGAGGGCATACCTGTATGAGTAGATATGCCCCTGAGCTTGTGCTTTTTACAGAACCCCTAGCATGCCTGATATAACAGTCACCCGCAGTAACTGGAATCTAGTTCGGGCCACAAGAATATAAGATCTCACTTTATGTGTACTCTATGTGTACGATGTCCTCCCACGCTGGTCCCTCTAGGCACCTCCCTAGCCGATGTTGTGACCTTAATGCAAGCATATGAAGACAGTCTCAGGCTATAAAATCAACTTAGGCAAATCAGAGATACTCAAACTCTCATTGGGTACTGAGGACCAGGCCAGACTGGCCACCCGGTTCCCATTCCGATGGGCCAAATGTTTCATCAAATACCTGGGAATTAACTTCACATGCACAACAGAGGAGCTCTTTGAGTCTAACTATCCTCCTTTTATTGCTACATTCATGAAGGACTTTCACTATTGGAACACATTGATGCTCTCTTGAATAGTCCAAATTAATGGAGTCAAAATGAATGTTCTCCTGTGCCTCCTTTATCTATTTCAGGCTATCCAGATATGGCTGGATTCAGCCTATATAAAGGGTATCCAGAGAAGGCTAATGTCTTTTAACTGGCAGAGAAATAAGCCTAGACTCTCACAGACCCTTTTATTCAAGCCAAAGGAGGTGGTGGCCTTGTCACACCCAGTATCTCCCACTACTATGCAGCGGCACAGCTGCAGGTGGGGGTGGAGTGGTCCACTATAGAGTCAGATAAGAACTGGCAGATGATGGACCAAGTTATAACGTGGAGACCCCTAAGTAAGTCCGTTTTTATATAGCGCAGCTACTCACCCTTACGGGTCTCAAGGCGCTGGGGGCCGTTGTGGAAATTAAGTGAGCTATTGCCCAGAGTCACATGGTGCTGAGCTGAGCTGCCGCCGGAGCCGGGGATCGAACCGTGAACCCTGTGCTCCGAAGTCAGCTGCCCTGGCCGCTGCACCACACCTCTCCACCCCTCTGGGTCTTAGTATGGATGAACAAGCGTTATATACTCCCCAATGCCTATATTAGTACCCCGGAGTCCACCTCCCTTAAGACATGTGATAGATTTGGCCCGTGACTGTGGCACTGTCCCCCGCCTTGCAGCTGACTTGCTTGTCTCCAGCTGGTGTAGCTGTGCCCAGGTGCCTGGTGCCTCTACAAAGTCACTGCTGCCCTGGCTGCTCGTGCTGCCCCTCTGGGGTAAGCAGGCCATGAGCGGTGGTGGGAGACCTACCTCTACTACATCCAGGGATGTCTTGGCAGATATGGGGTGCCACAAGTCACCCCCTGGTACCAGCCTAGATAAAGATCGACCAAGATACTCAGGCACCTCGGGGGCTGCTGGTGGTCCCTAGTTGCCGCAACCACCTTCCGCACACTCTGACCTTGCTACTATCCTTCAGGTGATTGAGCCCTTGAGAGAGGTGACTGAGACGGGTGAAATTAATGTGGGTGATTCCCTTCTACTCACTCATCAAGGGGATATGGAAGCAGTCAAAATATTGACAAACTTCCTCTCTAGGAAAAACGCAAGGTTTTTATAAAATGCCCTCACCCACTAATAGTGGCATGCTTCATCATTGGGTGTACTTCAACATTCCTGCACAGACAAACACCTGGGATGGAGCAAAGGGTGAAGGGAAAGACAATACACATATTTAAAATGATCCATCATGCAGAAAATAATCTAATTAAAACTACCTCAGGGACATCCCTGGTTTCTCTTAAATATTGGGACCAAGGATTAAAAATGAAAACTAGTGAAGAAATAAGGGCGTTAGTGCCCCTTCATCCAAACTATGTGTTATCTTGTCAACATGTTTTGGCTGGTTATGATTGCCCCTATGGGTCGTCCATCCTTCCTCAGGACTAAGATCCCACACTTGAACCTGCCTACCCCTTATATTTGACCAGTGTTTGAGTGCGTGGAAGTATATTTTTATATTGGTGAATTTACTTGTCACTCCTATGTAACCATATTCGGAGTTATCTCTGTTTCATTAAGAAATCTCTGAAACCGGGGTACGAGCAGTAGCGTCTCCCTGTAGTCACACAATCATCAAGAGGCAGATGCCTCTTAATCTTGCTGCTTGCTGCCCGCCAAACAATTGTTTCCCTGTTACACCAGGACCTCCGACATATCACTAGTCAGGTGACTGAGGCGGAGACCAGGGTTTCCTCAGTGGAGGACGAGGTGGCCACATTCATGCTCCAGGTCTCTAAGCTGCTCACAGTGACAGCGGTGCTTGAGGAACGAACCGAGGATGAGGAGAATCAGTCGCAGAGGAACAATCTCTGGTTTGTTTGTTGGTTTGTTCCCAGAACGTGATGAGAACTATGGCATGGAGCAACTCCTGGAGGAATGGCTGTGGTCTTGGTTTCCTACAGACAAATTATTGCCGTCATGGAGAGGGCTCATAGTTCCTTGGCCTGTCGACCTCTACCTGGGGTCCCGGCCCATCCACTGATAGTGCACATTCTCAACCACTAGAACAGGCATGTTATCCTCCGAGAGGCTAAGGTCCACCAAAACTTTCACTTTCAGAACATGCAGATATGGTTTTCCCTAATTACACCAAAGTGGTCGAGCAGCGCCGGTGCTCATTCTAGGAGGTCAAGCAGAAACTCCAAGCCCTCAACTTGCAATATATGCTCCTTTTCCAGGAGCGGTTGAAAGTGATCTTCAACTCAGGCACTTACTTCTTTGATACCTCAGAACAAGCTTGGGAGTGTGCGGTGGAAAGGTAGGGCCTTCTGCGGCTCTATGGGCTTGTTCACTTTATTCCAGGTTTTACTTATGTTCATCTTTGATGCTCCCCTTGAATGTCTGCTGTGGGACAATAACTATGATCGTTGTCAGGCACTAGGATCCTATTGAAATGTGGGGCCCCTGGGGCTGTTGGCCTAGGCCTTGTTTTGCTAATTGTATGTGTGGGGTTAGGGTTTGAGATGCCTCTGGGGTAGAAGTATGGGGTGGGGAAGATGGTGGGATGGGGTGTTATGTTTGGTTTGGATTGTTTGATCACACAGCCCGCTGGCATTCTCAGTCAGTCCCAGTCACACACTGTTCGCACCGGCAACCCCACTGCCCCACAGGTGGTTGTGTCCTCACAAGCCCCGCAGGTATCCTTGTACTCGGGCTTGGCTCGGTTGCCTTTCTGTCTGGATGGTGGTGGTTAAGATGCCGTCTTGGTATGTAAATGGCCTGCTGGATCGCATTAAAAGGTCTGACATCCTTTGCTGTGCTAAGCGATTCGATCCAGTGGTTCTTATGTTTCAGGAAACTCACCTGTCCCTTTCTGGGCCTTTGGCTACAACAGAATTTATCATGCAGTTTTTTCCTGGAGATCCTGGGGTGTGGCCATCTTGTTGCATAGAGGGTTCCTGTTGGTGGTATCTGCGTCCCACGTGGACACTCAGGCGAGGTATGTGGGGATCGAGGGTCAGCTTGAGGGTAGGCATTAAAATTTCCTGTTGGTTTACATTCCAAAACATTAGCTATAGAGTATGCTGCATTCCCTTAGGGCCCTTCCTTTGAGTGGTGGGGGG
This sequence comes from Calotriton arnoldi, assembly GCA_963921515.1. NCBI lineage: Eukaryota > Metazoa > Chordata > Amphibia > Caudata > Salamandridae > Calotriton > Calotriton arnoldi. The sequence goes on along the minus strand of CAWUFW010009814.1, from coordinate 661,269 downwards.
CAACTTCACTGTGGTTTCTAATCCTGAGATGGATGCATCCGGCCCTCCATCGCTAGGGCATCAGGCACGCTACCAACAGCTTTCGGGTTGGGAGGATTCCTGGGGCTTTGTGATATATGGTGAATGTAGCATCCCCATGAGAACGCCTATACCCACACTTCAGCGACACGCGGAACCCTGTCGTGCATTGACCTGATCTGACTTCCTGCGGCAGACGTCTTCCTGCTTTCGGAGATTGATGCCCTCCCCCTGAGAATTTTAGACCATGCTCCCCTTTTGCTTCCAGCTTTGCCTTCCTGCTGCAGCAATGTGACCCGTGTGGCGTATCTACGTGTGGTACCTCACGGACCAAGACTGTTTTGACTTTCTTGAAGAGGCGATCCGCTCATATTTCAAAGTGAAAAGGGCTACAGTGGAGTCGGCCAGTACACTGTGGGCAGCCAGTAAACCTTCCCTTAGGGGTTTGGTTAAGGGGGTATGTTCAGGGCAGGGAGGCTCAAAAGTTGACACAGACAACGACTTTGGAGGCCCAGATTCTCTCCCTAGAACGGCGGGTTCAGCGGCGGCCCTCCATTGATCTCGACCATCAGTTGCCTTCGGTGAGATCTTGCTTGTGTGAGATCTCGCTGGAGGAGGCCATACATTGTTGGAGGGCAGCCACACAAAGGGTCTACGAATGTGGGGATAAGTCAGAGAAGCTCCTCTACTAGCTGGCCACCAGGGTGGTCGTCTCCAAGGTGGTGCCTTTGATTAGGGATACTGAGGGATGTTTATGTGAGCAGGTCCTTGCTGTTGAGCAAGTCTTTGCAGATTACTATAGTCAGTGTCTACGAGCAAACCACGGCCCCCTCATGAGATGGCGCAACCAGTGCTGCACAATATTCCATTGCCCTTGATCCCCCAGTCATTGGCTAATGACCTTGATCAACCACTTACATTGGAGGAGATTGGGGAGACACTCTCAGATTTGTCACCGGGAAAAACTCCAGGCCCTGACGTGTTTCCGGTTGTGTACTATAGGAAATTCCTGAATCTTCAGTTTCCCCACCTGCTAGCGATGTACAATGAGGCGGCAGACCTAGGGGAATTCCCCTCGGGGTTGGATGCAGCTACGATCATGGTGATCCCAAAATCAGGCCAGCCGCTAGATAGATGTTCTTCCTAACAGCCTATTTCTCTTATTAATTCAGAAGTTCAGGTGTTCGTCAAGGTCTTGGCTAACCGGGTGTGCCGCAATCTACCTTACCTGGTCCATCCGATCAATGTGGCTTAATGTCGGCCCGCGGTACTCGACACTGTGTCCAGAGGGTCCAGGAGGCCCTCTCCCAGGACCATCACCTTTGTTGACCTTCTGCTCTCCTTTTGGTGGATTTTGAGGAAGCCTTCAATACCATTGATTGGTCCTTCCTGAGTGTTGTGCCCTTGTTGGCCTTCTTTATGCTTGCCCTACCACCCAGGTCCGGGTCAACCGCACCTATCTCCTTCTTTCTCTATCCGTAGAGACACACGGCAGGACTTTGCCCTTTCTTTTCTCAAATTCGCCTTGGCGATCGAGCCCCTGGTACACCTCATTTGATGTGATGCTCATATTCAGGGGTGGTCTTGGGGTGAAGGCCTGGAGTAGCATATCACACTGTACACAGATGACATTTTGGTATTCCAGATGAACCCACAGACCTCGGGCCTTCGATGTTTGGAGATCCTGCAGATATATGGGGAGGTGTCCAGCCTCCGGGTGAACTAATCTAAATCCCTGTTGGTCCCCATTACCGGTGATGTGAGTATCTGCTCCTAAAGATCCGCGATCCCTCGACTCCACTTGTCTTTTAAATACCTGGATATTTATATCTCACATCTTACAGACTTGGCCTGGAGCCTTAATCTGACCCCTAGTCACTAGAATGAGGCAGGACCTACAGAGATGGCACCGTCTGCCATTGCACATCCTCAGGAGGGTGGTTCTTTTCAAAATGATGGTCCTGCCCCGATTTCTGTTTGTTTTTTTGAACTTTTCCCACCCAATTCCTCAGTGGTTGTTCCAGACCCCTGCTTCAACGATCCAAATTTTCCTTTGGCTGGTGGCTGCCCCTGTGTGGCCTTTGTTAATTGTCTTCAATCCCCCTATGATGGAGGCATGGGTATTGAATTCTATTTTGTTATTATTTGGCTTCACTAGAAAAGAAAGGACCCAGCTAACCAGCTCCAGTTGGAACTTGTTAGCTGGGCTCCTTCAGGAAATTGATTTTTTTTGCAACTTGTGTGTCCCTGTAGCATAACAGGAGGTCAGGCAACTGAACCTTGAAGTCTAATTTGTTTGTTCTGGGTACAAGTGGAAGCAGGTCCAGCCCTTAGGGTTCTCCTCATAGGTCTGAATAGCAGTTGCAGCCCTTCATATGTCTTCTACAGGTCCAGTAGTGTTCTGAAGAAGGTACCCAAGGGTGTCACATTTATGCCTGGTCTAGCCTGTGGGTAGGGGTGACTTCTGGTCTCTCCCGAACCAATAGGGGAAGTCCTACCTATTGATGGAGCAGTTCCTGTGTGCCCTACTGTAAACGATCCCAGAGTGCCCAGCTATATCTAAATGCAACATGGCAGAACCTTTCTTCTCTTGTGTGGAGACCCTGTGCCCATCCAAGATGTGTGGCCATGGAAATGAGCAAGCCCACCCCTGTGGTCACTCAAAACTGGTTTTGAAGGCAGCTCCACTCCCACTGATATTGATGCCTGGCTGGCTAAGAGGGTAATAGGGAGGGCAGGCCTAGGTGTGAGTTACATCTGCCAGTGACAGGGTAGGCATCTTTTGAAGCTATGCAAGGGGATGGTTACAGCCCTCGTGCCATCCTGTCAGGGGAAGGTCAACTTCTCCTAACACTCAAGGCCTTTGTCTCAGCTCTGGGAGCCAATTCGCACCTCATCAAGGAGCTATCAGCTTCTGGGTGGCATGTGGAAGCTCAGGCAAAAAGGGCTTTAGAGGCTTTAGGCAGGTTAAAGGTAACTCTTTAAAGACACATTTTTGTTAAATATTTGTTACAAATCCCATTTTACCAATGAATTGGTTTTGTAATGAATAATGTTTAAAGTTCAAAAATGAACTTTTCAGCTAGGCGGAGATATCTTTATTAAATTTATTAATGTATCACAATGCTTTCCTATGGAACAGCTGACGCTGCTACAGTGAAAATAGCTTTTAGGGATTTGTCACATTAAGGACATGTTTAATAATAAATGTTTACATGTCTTACTTTAAATATCATGCACCCTGCCTTTAAGGCCTTCTTAAGGGTGCTTTATTATTATTTAAAATGAGAGGTTGGGCCATTCAAAAGGGATTAATACCTGCACAGCCAAGTTACTGGTGGCAGGCCTGTAGTCATGATTTGCATTGTCACTTTGGTGGTGGCACAATGAATGCTGTAGTTCACTAGTGACATTTATTTCACACACCCTGTGTACACTTTGCACCACATACTATGGACTTATTGGTTTGTAAAATATGCTAATTAGGTGTATACCAATTTAACATGGTTGTAGGGGTTAGAGCACATACACAGGGCACTGGGCAGTGGTGTCCCAGTGTGTAGAGTAAAAAAAACAGCAAAAAAACCTAGCAAAAACTGGGGGAGATCACACAAAAAGGGTCATTTTCCTACAGTGGCCTAAAGCCAAAGCCTGTTCAAAAAAGCTTTGAGAAATGCTGCTGCTGCTGTTGACTATGCATTATCCACCAGTGGATATTTCGTTATGTGCCCATGTAAAATAACTGCAATACAGTGGTGTACACAAATTATATGTAAGACGGATATTGATAAGGTGTGGATGTTTATTTCCAGAACCTTGCTGAGGATTTTGATGCTTTGCAGATTGAAGAATAATATAGAATCTAGAGGTTCCCACTTAGATGTGGTTTATCTCACACTGGTGTAAGCATGGCTCTACGGTTGTGTGTCACTGTGCCCATCTCAGGTATATGTGTAATGTATTTAACTAAATTATAGAGGGTTGTTTATAGGGCCTCAGAGAAGGTGTCTTTTCAGTGTGCTGATGTATAACTGTCAACCGCTTGACTTAATTGTGGGTCATGTGAAGTTTTTAAGAGGGCAATCCCATTAAGGTGAATAGAAAATTGTCCACAGTTGTGGCATATTGAATTACCTCAAGTCCACAAACCCTCTAGGATGGTGTCACAATGATTATATGATGTCATCAATGATGTAATATGAGATGTCATCAGTGCATGCCATGAGTGATGTAATATGTGAGGTTATAAGCAGTGCATGGTGAGGGTGCTAGTTACAGTTAGCTCAGTAAATGACCAGTTGTGAATTTTAGTGGTATTTTGGTTTTTAAACGTGTTTGTATTATTTCATCACATAACTATAACATCCCTTTAACTTGGGCTTTTTTCAGTGAATTTCCAGGGTGATTTTAACATACACTAAAATCCTTTTTCCATACCTAACTATAAGGTCACTTTAATATATGTTTTTTAGTGAATTACTGAGGTTTTTCAATGTCAGGTAAGATCTTATTACGATACCTAGCTATAACATCACTTTACCCTTTGTTGTTTTCTGCAATTTTGTTGGATTTTTGACAAATTCACCCAACTCATCCACTGAGCACAGCTTTTGGCCATGCACAATGGTGGGATGCCCACAGGGCCTGGACAGGTCCTGCGGCCAATCCTCAAAGGGCAGCAACCCACCACTGCACACAGCCTTCAGCCATGCACAGCGTGGGCCTGACCAGGCTTTGCATACAACCCCGTTGCACGCACCAATCCCTCTCTGATTCCACACCCCACAATTATATTTATTATTTTATTTTCAATTTTTTGGTCACTCTAGTGTTACCACAACCAAGTATCGCATCCATTGTACCATGGGACTGTAAAAGCTTCACTCCTGCAGGACTACCACAATACCTCACAAAGTGGCCAAAATGGGTCCAGTGGGCGTACTGCTGTATGAATTTTTTTTGGCATCTGGGTCCCCTTTATGAGTGCCAGGTGGTCAGGGTGTTCCTACCCTGCCCCTTATATGTTTCTTATTAGTTCAGGCTACAGGGACCGAGTCCCTGTGTCTTCAAGTTGTGACCAGCCAATCTGATTTTTCAGTCCTGCTCTGAAAAAGTCAACAGAAGAAAAAGCTTTATCAGCCAATGAGAGGCCCCTATTTTTTAAATTTACGATAGTGTGGGATTTCCACAGGACCAACCATCCAGGGGGCATATTATCAAGAAACGGCGTTAAATTATCGCCGCTTTAGCGGCAGAAAACTGCCGCTAAAGCAGCGATAATGGGCTTGATAATATGCCCTTGAGAAATCCAATAGAAGCCCATGTTCTGGTGTCAACATGGGCTTCTATTGGAATTCTCAAGGGCATATTATCAAGCCCATTATCGCCGCTTTAGCAGCAGTTTTCTGCCGCTAAAGCGGCGATAATTTTAACGCCGTTCTTGATAATATGCCCCCAGATATCACTAAACGATTAACCCTGTCATGATCACTCCAGGAAGCTTGTTAAATGCAAATTTCTCAAAAGCGGCTGAACACATTACACTAAATAACGAAAACGCTTTCTGAATAGAGATCTATCTTTTTGCCAAATTTAGTGTAATTCCATTCAGCCCTTTTTCTGTTTCCTAAGGAAATTAACATGTGAAAACAATATGTTCGGACCCCGTCCTTTTTTCTTGGCACCTGCTTGATGGATCACCCCTAACCTCTCCAGTAAGAAGCTGAGATGGATGAACTTGGTTAAAGGAAAGTTTTGTGCAGATTCATCATCAATCTGCACTAAAGTTATAGCAAAACAAAAAACTCCTCCTTTGTATGGAAACTCCGCCCTAACTATACCGTGTAACATATATATATTACCCAGTGGTGGTAACCACTGTGTAGTTACAGTTAAGTCAGCATTTCCATAAGGATTTTTTTGTGGTGCTGATAACTTTCGCACCGTTTGACTACTCTCCATGAAACTTTCCAAAAAAGTGCTCTCTTTGCCTAGTTTGTGCATGGAAAGTTTCGGGGTGATCCATCAAGTGGGGGCAGAGAAAGAAGGGGTCCCAAAACACAAAATCAAATCCCCCATGCATTTTCCAGAGACTTCTTTAGGCAAGACTACAGCAAAAACTGCTGAACGGAAGTACACCAAATTTGGCAGAAATCTAGATCTTGGTCCACAGATTGTGCTTTCTGTGATTTGGTGTAAATCAGTAGTTTCTGAGAAAATAAGGCTGAAAAATATTTGTTTATCTAGACAGTTGGGTTCTAGGGACTCTTGTGAGAGTCCCTAGGGCCCAATAATAAAATAGAGCATTCTGATTGGCAGAGAGAGCTTTTTTCCCCTTGGGTCATTGTTATACCTGTTATCCTTGGGGTAGACCAAACTTTCTGTCTGCCTACCTCCTCTTTTTGCTGTAACTTTTTGTTGCCCTTAGGACTCTGAGCACCCGTAACACTGCTGACCAGTGCTAATGTGCATGTGCTTCGCCCCTAAACATGGCAACATTGGTGTATACCTGATTGGCATATTTTGTTTACTTGTAAGTCCTTTGTAAATTGGTATACCATACACCCAGGGCCTGTAACCTAAATGCTACTATTGGATTTGCAGCACTGATTGTGCCACACACACAAGTAGCCTTTCAAACCTGCCTCAGACCTGCCATTGCAAGGCCTGTGTGTGCAGTTTACTGCCACTTCAACTTGGCATTTAAAACCACTTGCCAAGCCTTAAACCGACCTTTTCTTACACATAAATCACCCCTAAGGTAGGCCCTAGGTAGCCTTAAGAGCAGGGTGAAGTGTGTCCCTGAGACGTAATAGACTCCTGGGAGCCCACCCCTAGGGCCACATTATAGAAGAGAGGGGGGCACGCAGCTTCCCTCTCCAAGCCATTGAGGGTCCTGGGGAGCCCACACCCAGAGGCAAATGACAAAATATGGGGAGGGGCGGCGCAGGCCCACTGCACGAGACTCTAAAGCCCCGGGGACCCCACCCCCCTGGGACATTAAACTGTTTAAAAGGAAGGAGTGCCACCCGGCACCCGCTCCCTGAGCCATTAATGGGCCTGGGGACCTCTTCACCTGGGCCAGCTCACATGCTGTGTCCCGGGGAGCCCACCCCCAGGACACAGCAGTTTCCCTGCCTGCACCGGCATGGGCAGCTAAACTTGTGTCTGCCCCCGGCTGGCGGGATCATTTTTGAATCTCCCCACCATGCTGGGATAATCACAAAGGGACTGATTTAGATCTTGGTGGACAGGTTACTTCATCACAACTGTGACAGATATCCCGTCCGTCGAAATATAAATCCCATAGGATATAATGGGATTTATATTTCGGCGGACGGAATATCCGTCACCTTTCTGACAGAGTAACCCATTCACCAAGATCTAAATCTGTCCCAAAGTCTGCTCCCAGTGAGCAGAAGCTTTAATGCTCCTGCCGGCTAGGAGCAGACTTTTGATCTATTTCCCTACCCGCACTGATGCGGGCAGGGAAACAGATCAAGAGATTGCTCCGGCCCAGAGGGAGCAGCCTAAATAGCCTAAATCAGTGATGTCATAAATGATGTCATAGAACATGTCATGAGTGATGTAAAATGCAAAGTCATATTCAGTGCATGGCGAGAGTGCAAGTTATAGTTAGATCTGCTAACTATAACTGGTGAATTTCTGTGGTTTTTTAGTTTGAAATGTTAATGTTGTCACTGACATATTCACCTATCTATAATGTTACTTTATATATATATATATATATATATATATGCGTGTATGTGTGTGTGTGTGTGTGTGTAAATAGTTACATATATTTATATATATATTCACTGAAAAATCAAAGGTTACAGGGACGTTTTACCCACACAAAACCATAGAAATTCAGCAGTAATAGCTATACTCTTAGTTATAATTATACTTATGTTAAGAAACTTTAACTCATGGCCTAAAGTTACTTAATGGCACAGGTTATAGTTTCTTCAGATGAGTATAACTATAACTGCTGAATTTCTATGGTTTTGTGTGGGTAAAACATCAGCCTAACCGTAACGTTCTTGGAATATTCGTTTTTTCCAGTGAATTTCTATGATTTTTATAATGTTCAGTTTTTTCCCCAATTGGTCTTCCATTCCACTTGTACCCGTGGAGGATCAGCTTCCCTCGATATCTATAAACTTTCTTTCTTTAGTAACTCCCAAACTACTGAACAGATTTACACAAAATTACACAAAGGTCTCTTTCTAGACCAAGATCTACCTTTCTGTAAAATTTGATGTAATTCTGTTCAATGTTTCGGGCTGTAGTTGTTTCTAAAAACTGCAAAATCCCCCGCTTGACAAATCACTGTGAAACTTCCCAGATAGCAGCTCAACTAACTTGCATTCTACTTTTGAGAATTTCATGAAGATTCGTCAAACATCGCCAAAGTTATTAGCAAAATAAAAAGGATTTGTCTATGGGAAAAGTTGGTCCTAACTATAACAACTGGCTATCGCCAGTAGGTTTTATATATATATATATATATATATATATATATATATATATATATATATATAAATAAATATATATATATATATATATATATGCTGGAGACTTCGTCGCAAACTTCCTCTTGCTAGGAACAGACGAAACAGACCCAGTTGTCAGTGCAAAAAAGTGGTTTATTTCTCCATACCCTGCACTGCCGCCATGACGCGTTTCGGCCTTCCAGAGGCCTTGATATATATATATATTTATTTATTTATTTATTTATTTATTTATTTTTCCACCAAAGGTCCGAGAACTTTTGAGAGCGGACACTCGGCAAGCTGAACCACCTGGCTTTCACTTTCTGGCATAACCTTGCACTGTTGTTCGCTGGTAACATGTCACAGACCTGACGCGTTTCTAGGCTGCTGCCTTTCATCAGAGGTCACTCTTGGAATGACTAAAACAGGCAGTTCTGGTACACTTTATTTATAGCATGCCCCGCCCTCAGTGGGTTTACTCTTTCGGTGCATGCTGGGTCCCGTAGTTCCCTCCAGAACAAATAACACCTTCAGTAGGTCCTGCTATGAAGTCATCACTTTCCAAGCATGTTTCCTCCACCCTTAGTGGGCCCCAGAACAAGGTGCAAGTGATTTTCGCCACAGTTCGCCGTGCCGCAAAACGGGTCCGGATCCAGTTCGGACCCACGGCCTCCTTTGATTACCAAGGACGGTGCTGCTCCCCGCGACAGGACTGCCGCGTAGATAATTTTTTCCACCAAAGGTCCGAGAACTTTTGAGAGCGCACACTCGGCAAGCTGAACCACCTGGCTTTCACTTTCTGGCATAACCTTGCACTGTTGTTCGCTGGTAACATGTCACAGACCTGACGCGTTTCTAGGCTGCTGCCTTTCATCAGAGGTCGCTCTTGGAATGACTAAAACAGGCAGTTCTGGTACACTTTATTTATAGCATGCCCCGCCCTCAGTGGGTTTACTCTTTCGGTGCATGCTGGGTCCCGTAGTTCCCTCCAGAACAAATAACACCTTCAGTAGGTCCTGCTATGAAGTCATCACTTATATATACATATATAGAGATATAGGTATAGATATAGATAGATAGATATGGATATAGATATATACATTTACATATACATATATATATATATGTACAAATAAAGTTCCCCTTGCGGTGGAGGCACACTCAGGATCGTCGCTCCGGTCTCATGTCCATAGCCCCTTAGAATTTGCTGCCAACGCGTTTCAAGCATTACGCCCTTCCTCATGGGCAGCCTGTGAAGCAAAAGAATGGCGGTCAACAACCAGCGTTTTCCCTCATTGGTTTTTATTACTCCTTGATTCAATAATTATGGTGCATTCTGGGACTGGTAGTTGCAATAGAATACCGCCAAACCATTTCAAGTTTTTAAAACAATCAATAATCGGGGAAACAAATGTCACATGAGAAATGCAATTGCAATACCAGGCATCTCCCGCTTCGCCTCGCCGCTCGAGCTCCAGCGGCAGCGAACCCACAGAGTTCATGTGGTGGTGCCATCCGTGACCCGGGGCGGTCACTCAAATGTACAAACAAAGTTCCCCTTGCGGTGGAGGCACACTCAGGATCGTCGCTCAGGTCTCATGTGCATAGCCTTTCGAATTTGCTGCCAACGGGTTTCAAGCATTACGCCCTTCCTCAAGGGCAGCCTGTGAAGCAAAAGAATGGCGGTCAACAACCAGCGTTTTCCCTCATTGGTTTTTATTACTCCTTGATTCAATAATTATGGTGCATTCTGGGGCTGGTAGTTGCAATAGAATACCGCCAAACCATTTCAAGCTTTTAAAACAATCAATAATCGGGAAACAAATGTCACATGAGAAATGCAATTGCAATACCAGGCATCTCCTGCTTAGCCTCGCCGCTCGAGCTCCAGCGGCAGCGAACCCACAGAGTTCATGTGGTGGTGCCATCCGTGACCCGGGGCGGTCACTCAAATGTACAAACAAAGTTCCCCTTGCGGTGGAGGCACACTCAGGATCGTCGCTCAGGTCTCATGTGCATAGCCCCTTAGAATTTGCTGCCAACGTGTTTCAAGCATTACGCCCTTCCTCATGGGCAGCCTGTGAAGCAAAAGAATGGTGGTGAACAACCAGCGTTTTCCTTCATTGGTTTTTATTACTCCTTGATTCAATAATTATGGTGCATTCTGGGGCTGGTAGTTGCAATAGAATACCGCCAAACCATTTCAAGCTTTTAAAACAATCAATAATCGGGGAAACAAATGTCACATGAGAAATGCAATTGCAATACCAGGCATCTCCCGCTTCGTCTCGCCGCTCGAGCTCCAGCGGCAGCGAACCCACAGAGTTCATGTGGTGGTGCCATCCGTGACCCGGGGCGGTCACTCAAATGTACAAAGAAAGTTCCCCTTGCGGTGGAGGCACACTCAGGATCGTCGCTCAGGTCTCATGTGCATAGCCCCTTAGAATTTGCTGCCAACGCGTTTCAAGCATTACGCCCTTCCGCATGGTGAGGGCACAAGTTACAGTTACTTCACACCTCCTTTCCCAAATAATTATACATTTCAGCCAGCCCCGGGGATGAGGTCTCTGAAGTCATTTGATTACATGGGTAGGAGACACAAACACAGGCACTGGCCCACACTGGGGCAGTTTTTGATTGATTTGTGAGCAGAGATGGAAAAACTGGAAATATTCTGTCAGTGCAGCTGGACTGCAACTGAACTAACAGGGGATAATATGGACTAATATTAACACCTCTGCTCTTTATAAGTAAATTTTCTGGGGCACCTTTGGAATCGGAGGGATTGGGAATAAGGCATAGTGGAGTTGTTGTGGCTAACGCAAGTGTAGGGCATCAATCCTCCATTCATTGTGCGATTGAATTTGACAACAAAATGTGTGCACCAGTGTTTATTTGGAGTCAGGAAGAAGTTGATCCAAAGAGATTTGAAACTCTGAGTTATCGACTGGAATAGGACAGGAGAATTTCCTGTTCAGACAGCCTCTACACAGCAGATATTGGCATTGCACTAAGTAGGGCCAGTGTATTTTCCGCTAAACTGGCTAACGAATACATCCAATATTACAGTACACTGACGATCTAGTCATACTGGACCAAACAGACTGGCAGAGAGCACTGGATGTACTTGGAAAATACAACAGTAACAACACATTAGAGGGCAACCTTAGCAAGACAAACAATCTGGCTTTTGGTAGAGACAATCAGTACTCTAATACAAATGGCATTTAGGCAATCATGTGTTGAGTAAGGTCTGCAGTTATAATTATCTTGGAGTCTGGCTTAGAGATAAACTTTCACCAAGAAACCATATATCTACATTAAAGAAAAGAACTGCCTCATTAACCTTTGCCCTGTGGAAATTAAAGGTAAAACTCCAAAGTCCTACAGCGGATTCAGTTCTGAAAATCATCAATGTTTGACAAAATTAGTCTAAGGTCTGTTTTTTAAAATGTACTGCTGTACCATTAAAATAAAATCTGTTTTTGGCCCTGCGAGGGTCCCTCTGGGATCCAACACCTCACCAGGCCTAGGGGGCTTAGGTATAACTATCCTGTCCCTTATATGTTTTTTTTTTTTACAGGACATGGGGAATGAGTCCTTGGGACCCAGAATGGCTGCCAAACTTCTTTGTTGATGTAAGGCAGCCAATCAGATCTTATCTTTTGATCTGTGGGTATCGTGGCACTACTGCACCTCTATATATATATATATATATATATATATATATATACATTTTGAACCTTAATTTCCCAAAAAACGAATGAACAAATTTACACCAAATCACAAGAATCACGCTTTCTGGGTAAAGATCTAGCTTTCTTCCAAATTTGTTTTAATTCCGTTCATTAGTTTTTCATGTATTGCTGTTCAATTTTCCTATGGAAAATTGCAAGGGGTTAAAGTGTTTTGGGAGCCCCTATTTCTCTGTCCCTGATTGATGGATGACCCCTAAACTTTCCAAGAAAGAGCTGAGTTAGCTTAACCTTTTTTTTAAAGTTTAGTGAAGGTTCGTCAAACGAAATCAAAGTTATTAGCAAACCAAAATATAGATTTCCTATGGAAACCTAGACCTAACTATAGCTAAACAATGGCGATCACCAATGCGTAATAATTCTTTTCAAAGCACCCTTGCCATTGAAAGTCTACTTCAAGCCCTTTGTGGTGAGTTATGCTGGCTCATATAATTATGCCATAAAGGTATATTTTTGGTGTGAGTACATTTGCAAATATAAATTCTTGTTTTGTGAATACATGATTTTAGACTAGCAATTCAAGCAATTTTCAGATAGCTTTGTGAAACAGAGTCCTACTGATTAGTAGTAAGGCTAAGAACAAATGTTGCCCCACCCTACTAGTTCCCTACTTCTGAAGAAATAGTTTCCAAATAAGAAACAGTCATTAGTTATCATTATATTTGCTAGGTTGAAGAGAAAGTGTCTAAACTTGTCTTCAGAACCTCAATGTACTCGGTTTGTGATACAAACATATGGTTTCCAAATGTTTATGATAACTAATAGCTGCTTTTTGGAATCAACAGAGCAACCCTATGTTAGAAATCATATTAATGTTATTTTTGCAAAGGAATGCATATTTGTTCACTATTGCTTCATGAAGCAATGACAAACTTTATATTGAGGATTAGTCTTAGAATCTATACTTGACATGCATTGATCCTACATCTTGTGAATGTCTGGAAGGATTTACTATGCAGGAATGTGCATATTCAGGGCATATTGATGTAGGTTTTGCGTAACCATTGTACCACGCAAGGGGGCACAAGGGCGACGAAAATCCTAAGTCGGATTTATCAATCCATGCAAGGCCACCTGCGTGGCCCTGAGTGGCTAGATAAATCCAGAGTAGCAAATCGCTGTGTTGCATTACTCTGCACCAGGGAGGTGTTCCATGGGTGGGGCCAGTAGCGGCTCCTGGAGAGAGTGCTGCGGGGCAGTGGGGCGGGGAGGGGCAGGGTGGGGAGTAGTAAACTCCGGCTTACGGCCGAACTGAGTTCAGTACATAAATAAATAAATAAAACAAATTACATTGCGTGTGCTGCATCGCAATCGGCGATGCAGCGTGCGCAATGTAATTCGTTTTATTTATTTATGTACTGAACTCAGTTCGGCCGTAAGCCGGAGTTTACTACCCCCACCCTGCCCCTCTCCCGCCCCACCGCCCCGCAGCACTCCCTCCAGGAGCCGCTACTGGGTGGGACGTGGGTGTTCCCACATGCATCCACCCATGGATTGTTATGCATTCCTAAATTTACCATTACTGGTAGACCTGGAAATGCGTCAAAAGGATATGCCTCACCAGGTGAGGCGTAACAAGGAGAAATATCTTTAGTTCTCCTCGTTACTTCCTCTTTCTATGTGTGCTGCATTCTGCAGCACACATAGAAAGAGGAATATGCATCAGGAGATTGTTTTTGTGCAGGAAGGGACACCTTCCTGCACAAAAACAATCCTGCTTACAATGCAGGCACCCTTGCACCATGGTGCAAGGGTACCTCCATTGGCACTAGGCAGCACATTGTGCGCCAGCACTGGGAAATTACAGGAATGCACTGTATATTGTTAATTACGGCGCATTCCTGCCCTTTCCCTATCATGCAGCGCAGCACAGCAAGGTGACTTGCTGCACTGTGTGAGATCTTAATAAATATGCTCCTCCATTCAAGAAATAAAACTCTTCTCGGTTATCCATCTTGCTATGACATTGCACAGCATATTATAGATTAATTATTATAAACTCAACAAAGAATAATTTTATCATTTTGATGGTGTTCACAAACATAATAAAGTTTTCATCTTCCTTTTAAATAGGTCAAAAAGAGTGATACAACTGGTCTTGTTATAGTTCATTGCCCAAGTAGTGCAGTGTACCAACCTCATAGTTCATTCGAAAATAAGATATATATTACCTATCGACTCATGCTGTTGATATATTTAAGCACAAATCTCTCAAACAAGATTATGTTAGCCGACTGGTATTACTTCATGGCCTTGTTGTAAATTGAAGTTTTAACCCTGCAGTGTTTGTTGATATGAATGTATTTCTATGAAAGATTTGGACGTATCAAAATCTAGCTTTGTAGATCGGATCTCTGAAAAATCTTTATCCAAAATAAATGTAATTGCTTGTGTGAGACAGTGGTTTGATATACTTAACAATAGAGCTGCGTGCCTGGAGTTTATTATTTTATGTTCACAGCGTGTTTCAATGTACTTCTGTCTCGTTTTTTGTGGTAACCACCACATCCTTGTTCTCTCAGAGACCCCCAGAAAAGCCAACAAATGTTTTTATCATATTTGTAACAATACTATTGACATGAACCAAGTCACTTGAAATTCAGTAACCTTGCCCCTGTGTGGTTCAAAACTGCTCTTTATCAAAAGAGAAACCATTGGCCATTAAAAAACACGAGGCTATAACTGTCCCATTATCAAGGTAATTGTATTCAATTCAATTTAGCCCACATCAATTAACCAGCTAATAGGGCACAATTTCAAATCCGATTGTTTCAAACAATCAAACCTTTATTTCCTGGAAAACAATTTAAACAAGTAATCCAGTTCCATGTCTTATCAATATAAGATTATGTCAGTGCCATACAGGACTCCCAAAGGTACACTTGGCTCCCCTCAATGCAGCTTTGCAGACATCAGTTAGAGTGGTCTATGGGTCTAGAAAGTTCAACCACATTATTACAGGCCTGATCTCATTGAGGTGTCTAGGAATTAAAGTCTTATGTATATTAAATTAGTTGTTTATTGTGCACATCATTCTCCATTTTAGAACATCCAATTACCTAACCAGGAACCAATCATCTCACTGTGATAGCGAAAGAAAAGTACTGACACCTTCCTACATCAAGTCACAAAATACAGAATCAACTCCAATCCAATCTTCCTCTAGGAGTGCAGACCTAGGGGTCTATTTATCAATGTGTTGCATTGCTCTTGTGCCACGCAAGGGGGGCGCATGGGTGATACAACACTAAAGTAAGATTTATCAAGCCACGCAAGGCCACCTGGCATGTCCTTAATGCTTGATAAATCTGAACTAATACAACACCGCACAAATCGCTACTTTGCATTACACTTCCCCAGGGAGGCGGTCCATTGGCAGTCCAATGGTAGAGCATGGACTTACCTAAAATCTTTATCATTGCCACTACGATTAAGTTTGCACCCAGACCATCAAAGCGGATTAAACAGATGAAAGAACACAGTACCACATGAAAGGCGATTCGTTCTTAAGAGGGAGTTGGGGTCATTTACTGAACACCATGAGAGTTTTTCTGTACATGAACTCTAAACAATTATCCACTATTGTGTGATTACCTACATGCAAAACTTTGATTTGTATAAGTATGAAATTGTGTTACAAATAACAATGAGAACAGTTCCAGCATATACAGCAGCGCATTATTGAGAGAAGAGTAGTGGCTGATGGGATGGATTGGTTGGTTTAATGGGTTGTTCGAAATCACGGAGCAGGTGGAAAAGTACGTAGGAGGGAGGGTTTAAGTTTGGGGAACGTCACGTGGCAATTGGTGTCTGTCAGTCAGTCAATAGTTTATTGTTGATTAACTAAAATTTTACAATATAAAAAAAATAAATAGCATCATGGAAAAATCCATTTAGCCAAGATTATAAAATCACTGTAACATTGTTAAAAGAATTATTACATATTTACATTTATCAAGATCCGACAAAAATAATTACCTTACATATATCTACATTGCTTTAATTATGGTAACAGTCATTACTAGAGCTCAAACTGTGATCATGTTGCATATGGCCATTTCCAATGCCCTCATGAATGTTACAAATATATAACTCAGTGCTGTATAAGATGATTTGAAGCATGCTATCACGGCTTGTCTACATGAGCGAATGACCCGCTGGTTAAACGGTATCCTCAATAACCTCCATCTTAGTTCTGATAAGGCTGGGCATATGCAAATTAAATGAATGATGTTCTCTTCACCAAGTTTACACAGCCTACAAGGCGTAGTTTTGGATTGTCGCAATCAGGGCATCGCATGCACAAGCCCTGGAAGTATTCCAAATCGTGCTCTTGTGAACCATCTTTTTTGTAGCAGGGACTATCCAGACTCTAAGTAGTACTGTGATTTAAGAGATTTATATTCATTTATAACCATCCAGGTGTGCGATCTAAGTGCAAATAAATCCTTGTCCTTTAGCATTGAAGTTTTTTTCATTAAACCATTGATGGTTTTTTAATAACTTGCTGGAGTTAAAGACCTTTCCTATAAAGAATAAATAGACAGATCTTCTATTGCCTCATTTAAATACGTCCATGTTGGAGAATTTGAGTTTGCTTGAACTTCATGCCAAAGAGCTTGGTCCAACTGATTTGAGATATTTGATTTTATTCTTTTCCAGATTTTGACGTATGATTCTTTTCGTACAATGATTTGATTTAGCAAACCAAATTCTAACCTTATCTGAGCCAGCGAGGCATTGCATGGAAGGTTAAAAAGAGATCTCAATATTTTCGCGACAGTTGTATTTAACGTTGGTAGAAGTTTTGCAGAGATTATTTTTAGTAGTGGTAGAGGGCTAGAGCCACCCAGTGACCTCTGTAATGAGCAGAATGCCAAGAGTAAGGTGTTTCCTTTCCTCAGCAGATCCACATAATGTTGATGGAAGGAACCCTTCTCGTCAAAAATTACTCTGTGATATCTATATGTTTTAACCTGTTCCAGCTGCCGTGCTTGTAGGAACCACTTATATTTTTTATGAATCTTATTAGTTACTTCCATCACTTTTTTTTTCATTTGTTACCATACCATTAAGTAATGAATAGTTTGATATTTTATCAATTAATCGCTGCAGTTCGACCTTTGTTTGGCTCAGCAAAATCACGTCGTCGGCGTATAGGAGATTTGGTATATATTTGTCTCCTAACCTTGGAGGATATGCGTTAACTTCATCCAGCGCTTGAGTTAAATCAGCCAAAAACAAATTAAATAAGTATGGCGCCAGAACACAGCCTTGCTTAAGTCACTGGGAGGTTTTGATTTTCTTGATAAAAGAGAACCATCACCTATTTTCACACTTATCCATGTGTCAGAGTATAACATTTGGATTGCTTTTAAGAGACAAGGAGGGATGTTTAGTTCAACCAACTTTTGCCTAGGAAGATGGCGCTGAGCACAATCAAACGCAGATTTAAAATCTACAAAACAAAGGTAGATTGGTTGTTTCCTTAATTTATATTTATCTACCATTACTGAGAGCACTAAAATGTTAGTTGACATGCCGAATCCTTGAACAAACCCAGATTGATTTGAAGGAATAATCTGCTTCTCTTCTGCCCAATATAATAGTTATTTCAGAAGTATCCTTGCAAAAGGTTTTGCTTCGCTATCCTGGAGTTATTATAGAGCCTTTCCATGATTCAGGGGTTGTTTCTGATTGAAGAGAGTTATTAAAAACTTTTGATAGGTACCCTGTCCAGAAAGGTGCGTCTGTTTTACAGGGTTTGCGGGATACCATTCGGGCCAGGTGCCCCGTCTTGTCTACTGTTTTTGATTAGATTGCTAACTTGCACATCAGAGATTACAATTGCATGTTCCCCTGGGTCTATTTGTTCCATCACAGTATCACATTCTACTTTACAAATAGGGTGTGGTTTAATTTCAGTTGAATGATTAAAGTGCTTTATTAAGAACCCTACCCAGGGCAATTATGTTATAGTTGAAGTTGTAATCTTCACTGGGACCCAGTTCAAGTTATTAATCATTCTCCAAAAAGCCCTTGATTTTTTTTCTTTACTCAAGAACAAAGCCTTAGCCCAGAGGGTCTGCTTTGTTTTTAACTTCTCATCCCAGATTTTCCTCTGGTAATCTTTATTTATTTTCTTTGCTTTAATTTGAAGCTCCTGGTTCCAAGGGTACTATCTTGATTGCCGCAAAATTCTAGTGTGGTTTCTATTCAGGATGCGACATGATACTGATGTTTTAATCCTGTTTAGCTCCTGTATCTGAGTTTTAAATTGCTGGTTAGTCGGTTTAGTTTCAGAGGGGAAGACACTTAATCACTGTTCTATAAATTTTCTCCACTGGTCCATCGGGTATCCTGACGCAACAGAAAAATAGTTTTTGACCAGGAGCGAAGCCATGTGACTTATGGCATCTAGTGATCCTTCAGACCAGCATAATCTCCTATAGTTTGTTGTTTCTATCTCACCCGGAAGGGATTCTACTTTTTTATGATACTTTTCTTTGGCTTGGATCTCAATAATTTGCTGGCCATGATCGCTTTCACTTGTTTTATAAATCTGAAATGAGTTGTTCATTGAAGTAAAGACAGAGTTGCTACTGTAAAATCAATTCTTGATTGCAAACCTGCAGCCTAGTATGTCCATGCAGGTGAAACATCGTTTTAGTACCTTCCGTTCAGTACCCTTAAACCGAGGGATTCAAGATCTTTTACTAGTTCCAAACGTCTTGAACCATTGCCATCAAGGATGCAGTATTGATTTGGGTTCAAAATCAAGGAGCAGGTGGGAAAGTAATTAGGAGGGAGGATTTAAGTTTGGGGAACATGACATGGCAATTGGTGACTGAGCACTTTCACGATGGAGGCAAGGGAAGCAGCGGGGTCTGTTTCACCACCAAGAATGAAAAGAAGATTTTGTAGGTACAAATTAAAAGCTGTTTTCAGTTGGTTTCTGGAATGAGAAGTGTGGGAGTGAGAATTCAGAACACATGGAAGTTGAAAAGGCCACACGGAGTGATGTCATTTAGGTTTATTGGACGGTGGATGCAAGTAGATATGGGAGGGAAAAGAGGGACACATTTGGGATAACTTCTTTGGTTGGGGCACTACTTATATGTTGGTGAAAAAAAGGTTAATTCATTTTTTTCTTTAAAAAATGCATGCAGTGAATATTTTTGCATTAAGGGATGGGATAAGTACAGTGTACGTTGTATGCCTATTGTAGCAGAATAATCAATAGTGGTTTTTAACTTTGTAATTACCCCTGACGAAGGGCTATTGAGCCCGAAATGCATTGGGTCTATGTGAATCAGACTTTCTAGGATGAACGTTGTATTCCCTCATGCTACAGAAAAAGGCCTGGATAGGCATATCTCTAGCATTTTAAGCCATAGGGAAACATGTAGCCTGACATGTGATTTGGGAGAGGAAAGAGGTAACATTTGGCCAAAAACGGAACAAAATTGAATAAAAAGGAAAATTAATTCAAGAAAGGAGTCTCTTGTTGTGTAGGCATTTGTAGGCGTGGATGAGTATCTTGTAGGTGACTCTCTTCTCGATGGGTAGCCATTGGAGCTTTTGTAGGTGTTGGCTGATGTGCTCGTGTCGAGGGATACCGAGGACTAGTCTGGCGGCGGTGGTCTGTATCGTCTGGAGCTTGCGGAGTAGAGACTTGTATATGCCGGCGTAGAGGGCGTTTCTGTAGTCCAACCTGCTAGTGATGAGAGCGTGGGTGACTGTCTTCCTTGACTCGAGGGGGATCCATTTGAAGGTCTTACGGAGAATGCGGAGGGTGTTGAAGCAGCTGGAGGCGACGGCGTTGACCTGACGGTTCATGGAGAGGGAGGAGTCGAGTATGATGCCGATGTTTCTAGTGTGGTCCATGGGGATCAGGGGTGCAGAGGGCGGTGGGCCACCATGTGTTGTTCCATGCCATAGGGATGTTTCTGAGGACGAGGACTTCTGTCTTCTCCGAGTTGAGCTTTAGGCAGCTGTTGGTCATCCAGGCTGCGACGTCCTGCATTTCTTCCGGGAAGTTGAGTCTGGTGGTGGCGGGGTCCATGGTGAGGGAGAGGATGAGTTGGGTGTCGTCCGCGTAGGATACTATGTTGAGGCTGTGCTGTCTGACGATGGCGGCGAGGGGGGCCATGTACATGTTGAAGAGGGTTGGGCTGAGCGATGATCCCTGAGGGACTCCACAGTTGATTTCCGTGGGTTCGGAGAGGAAGGGTGGCAGTCTGATCCTTTGGCTTCTGCCGGTGAGGAACGATCGGATCCAGTCGAGGGCGGTTCCTTGTATGCTGGGGTTGTGTACTCTGGCTGTGAGTGTGCGGTGGGAGACGGTGTCGAATGCTGCTGACAGGTTGAGTAGAATCAGGGCTGCGGTGTGGCCTTGGTCTTGGAGGGTGCGTATGTCGTCTGTGGCGGCGTGTAGGGCGGTCTCGGTGCTGTCATTGCTGCAGAATCCAGACTGGGAAGGGTCGAGAATGGCGTTGCCTTCGATGAACTTAGTTAGTTCTGCATTGACGGTCTTCTCCGTGACTTTTGCCGCAAAGGGGAGGAGCGAGATGGGCCGGTAGTTCTTAGAGATCCAATGGGTCTGCTGAGGGCTTTTTGAGCAGGGGCCTGACTTCTGCGCGTTTCCAGTCGTCAGGGAAGGTGCCGTCTCGAAAGTGATGTTGATGGTGCGTTGTAGTTCAGGTGCGATGGTGGTGGTGGCTCTGTGGTAGATGTGTGGTGGGCAGGGGTCTGTGGGGGGCCCTGAGTGGATGCCTTTCATGGTCGAGGCGGTCTCTTTAGTCGTGATCGGCGTCCAGGAGGATATGGTGGGCTGGCTCGTGTTGCCGGTGGTCGGGGTGGCTGCGGAGTCGGGCATATGGTCGTTGAAGTTGTTGTAGAGGTTTTTGATCTTCAGGTGGAAGTAGGTTCCGAGCTTGTCGCAGAGGTCCTGGGAGGGGCTGATGTCCGTGGCTTCGCTGCGGGGCTTGGTGAATTCCTGGATGACGCTGAAGAGTTCCCTGGAGTTGCTGGAGTTGGTAAGGACTTTGTTGTGGATGAAGGTCCTTTTGGTGGTTCTAATGCGTTGGTGGCAGTTAGTCATGGCGTCCTTGAAGGTGGTGTAGTTTTCAGGTGTCTTGCTGTTTCTCCAGTTCTTCTCCAGGCGGATGCATGTACGTCTGGATTCTTGGAGGTCGGTGGTGAACCAGGTGGCTTTCCTGAGGCGCTGTTTGTCGGGGTTGTGTAGCAGGGCGAGCTTGTCTGCGCAGTTGGAGATCAATGTGTGGAATTTCCTGGCTGCAAGGTTGGCGTTGGTTGCAGCGGTGGGGGTTGTGCGGTTGAGGGTGGAGTTGGGTTGCTCCTCGGTGACTCTGCTCCAGTTTCTTCACGGGGGCGCAGAGCGGGTTTGGGAGGCTTGGGTTTGTCAACGAGGAAGTGTACGCAGTGGTGGTCAGTCCACGGGGGTTGCGTGGTGTGACTGAAGTGGACGCTGTTTTCTCCTGCAAAGATGGGGTCGAGGGTGTGTCCTGCCTTGTGGGTCGGTGTGGTGACGAGTTGTTTCAGTCCGATGTTGGTGAGGTTGTCACCGGAGTGTGGTGGAGTTGGGGTCGCTGGGGTTGTCGAGGTGGAAGTTGAGGTCTTCGATGAGTATGTAGTTCATGGCGGCAATGGCATGGGGGCGACGAGGTCGGTGATGGTGTCAGCGAAGAGGGCTCGTGGGCCAGGGGGTCTGTAGGCGAGGGTGCCACGGAGTGTGGAGTTGGGGCTGGTGTGGATCTGGAAGTGCAGGTGCGCGGCGTGGAAGGTTTCGCTGGAGGTGGTGAGGCGGAGAGAGCTTTTGTGTGCGATGGCGAGACCGCCTCCCGGGCGGTTGGGGCAGTTCTTCCTCTGGATCTTGTATCCATCTGGGATGGCGATGGCGATGTCATGGGCGGAGGAGGCATTGTTCCAGGTTTCCGTGAGGAAGGTGACATCGGGTGAGACTGAGTCCAGGATACAGAGTGGGCACAAATACCTGAAGACGGGCACAGAACAGAGAAGGGGCACAATCACAGTCACAGATCAGGAACAGCAAGGCCTGGGCAGCTTCGAACACCTCCTCCTGGGTGTTCTGGAGGTCAGCGGCGGTGACACAGCCGACGGAGCTGCTGGGGAGAGAGCAAGTCTCGAGACCAGAGGTCTTGCTCGCGCTCCCCCGCAGCGGCCGCCATTAAATAGGGGAGGGACGTGCTGCTGGGAGGCGGGAGCGGAAACCGGCAGGGGGGAGGGGCCGCAGGGGCAGCAGCAGAGGGGAGGAACGGGCAGGGCACATGCAAGCAACAGTAAATAAAAACAGAGCGCGGGTAACAAGACAGGCAAATAAAGAGCGGGCACAGCAATTACAATTAAAAACTGGCAACAATAGCTAAAACGGGCAGGCTAAAGAGCGGTTACAGCTAACTGAGGAACGGGCACAGAGTAAAGAACGGGCACAGAATAAAGAGCGGGCACAGAATAAAGAGCGGGCACAGCAAGAAAACAAGGCAACAATAACTAAAAAAAATGGGCAGGCTACAGAACGGGCACAAATACCTGAAGACGGGCACAGAACAGAGAAGGGCACAATCACAGTCACAGATCAGGAACAGGGAGGCCTGGGCAGCCTCGAACACCTCCTCCTAGGTGTTCTGGAGGTCAGCGGCGGTGACACAGCCGACGGAGCTGCTGGGGAGAGAGCAAGTTTTGAGACCAGAGGTCTTGCGTAATGAAGGAGTTCGCTGTGCGACTGGCATTGGGGCGCAACTCCACTTTACTTTTTTGGGATTGATACATTCGTGCAAGTGGGGTAGGGCATGGGCCAAATCTGTGCGTGGGAGGAAATCATTTGTGCCTGGAGCAATTCTGAATAACTGGCAAACAAAGCTGGTGTGCATTATATCACTTACCTAGTGCATGGATGTTTCCACGCATCCACCTTGGATTTTGGCGCATTCCCAAATTTACCAACACTGGTAAACCAGGGAATTTGTCAAAATGCTACACCTCCCCTGGGGAGGCGCAACAAGGAGAAATACCTTTATT
The DNA here is from genome assembly GCA_963921515.1 of Calotriton arnoldi. Taxonomy (NCBI): domain Eukaryota; kingdom Metazoa; phylum Chordata; class Amphibia; order Caudata; family Salamandridae; genus Calotriton; species Calotriton arnoldi. The sequence continues at coordinate 637,940 of CAWUFW010009814.1, read as the reverse complement.
TCCCCTCTTTGTTTCCTTTTTCTAAGTGTGCTGCATTCTGCAGCACACTTAGAAAGAGGAAAATGCCTCCCTGCACAGAAACAATCCCACCTACAACGTAGACACCTTTCACCATGCGGCAAGGATGCCTATGTTGACGCTAGGCAGCCAAAAGGGCGCCAGCGCAAGGAAAGGAATGTGCCGTATAATGTTAAATATGACGCATTCCTGCCCTTTCACGCAGCGCTGCAAGGTTGTGCGCTACGCTGTGTGAAAGTTTGTTAAATATGACACCTAATGTGTGCAACTTCTTCCTACCAGTTGTCAGAGCAATTACTTTATAACAAGTCTTTAAAAGAGAGATGAAGTTTCTATTGGTCCTGTGTCACTTTGCTATATGATCAGGATAAATGTATTTCTCCTAAGGCTACATTGTCTGATTCTTGTCCCCACAGCACAACATCTTTACCCTCCATCCAATTAGGTGGATATCTACAATAGTGCATATTGATATTATGAACGCTGTTACCAATTATTATTCTGTTTTATCCCAACCCCTTCTATAGACACATTTTTATCTCTCTGCATACGTTTTTGAGTATTCCTCCAATATATTCCTATAATATTTTTGTAGTCTTTTACTTTGTACCCATGGAGTTGTGTAATCATGTATATTGTTTTTGTAGGTTTTTTTTCTCAACCCCCTGGTAGCAAAGGCACAGACCAGGCAAGCTTAATTAGAAAACTGCGTAAAGTATTTAACAGTAATAAAATCGTTAAAAAGTCATAACACAACAAAATAAAAATCCCATAACCAATTTCTAAAAATGGAAAGAAATTTAATGATACCAAAATGGCAAAACCTCAATACCGAGAACAGAAGATAAGAATTTTTAAAGATTTAAGACAAAAAATCAACAAGAAAAAGTAAAGCACCAATCAGTAGTCACTTTTGGCAGGTGACCAGGACCTGGGCGCAATTCCAGGCTAACCGTGATGAAGCACGGGTCGTATGCACCAAGTGAGTCATTATAGTCAAAGATTTTACCTTCTGACTGAGTCTCTGAAATGGAAGTTGAAATCGTCCAGCAGAGCAAGTTTAAGGCTGTATCTGCCAAAGTCCTCTAAAAGCCAGATAGCCACTGGATGCTGTCCCACTGAAACCATTAGTTTTGGTGGAAAAAGCTCTGAGAGAAATTCAAATTTTGTGGCTGCCGAAGTCCTTGTGTTGGGTGGATACTTTTCACTACTTTGCCCGGTCAGAATTTGTGCCTTCAAGCTTAAGGCCTGATTTAGAGTTTGGTGGATGAATTACTCCATCAAAAACCTGATGAATATCCCATCAGCTGTATTACTACGGCACTATATCCAATGGCACTTGTGAAATGGGGGATGGGACATACGTCACGTTTGCGATCGAGTAGCCTGTCCCCCGAACTCTAAATCAGGCCCTTAGTCTTTTTTGATGGAGCTCAGAATCCTCAAGCAGGACAAGCCTGGAGTTGTATCTGACAAAGTCCTCTCGAAATTGACCACTGTTGCCGTGAGGTCCCCCTGAAGCTCCTGAGTTCTAGGAAGTCCAAAAATTCTAATCTTTTCAGAGATTGTGGAGCAGCTCCTCTTGATCACTTTCAAAGCTTCCAGGACCTCATGGACAATGTTTAGAGGCTGCAACTCACTTCAGCAGAGGCCACCAGAAAGGTCTAGTTCAGATCCAGTTGCTACTAATCAGCTGGGAACTTATGGAAAAAAGCCTCTTGCGGTTTGTTGTGACCCTGTAGCCAAACAGGAGGTCAGCCAACTGTCCCTGGGAGTCCACTTCTTAATCCAGGGTTACAAGTCAGAGCACATAGAATGGGGCCTGGACAGCAGTGTCCCAGTGTACAGAGTTCAAAAACCAAGAAGGCCAGTCAGCACAAAATGTGGGTGACCACACAGAAAGAGGCACCCTCTCACAAGAAATTGGGAGATTCTTACAAATAAATGTAATTTGAAATGGAGGAATTCCCTACGATGATAAATAAATTGTCATTTGCATTGCTTGATATAATATGAACTTCGAGGACAGGGCAAATCTGACAAACCCAGTGCTCATTATTGCCTGAAAATGTAAGCAGAAGAAATAGAAATGAGCTCTCTTAATTTCGTGGTGTAACGGAAAAGCCGTTATCAGGTTGAATGCCATTTTGGCCAAGGCTACAACAACAGAAGCAGCAGCAGGGATTTGTGACTCTGTTGTAAAAAAGGCTGAGAGTTGCAAGGGCGATCATCCTTGCAGCATTTTCAAAATAGTCCCTATAGGTGAAATGTGTTTATCCCTGAGCTTCCTATGCATGGATTTTAATGGCACAGATTTAAATTCATGCATAGGAAGCTCATGGATAAACACATTTCACCTATAGGGGCTATTTTGAAAATGCGGCAAGGATGAGCGCCCTTGCAGCTCTCAGCATTTTTTACAACACAGTCACAAATCCCTGCTGCTGCTTCTGTTGTTGCAGCCTTGGCCAAAATGGCATTCAATCTGATAACGACTTTTCCTTTACAACAGAAAATCAAGAGAGCTCGTTTCTATATCTTCTGCTTGCATGTATATTTATATACATGTATATGTGTGTGTATATATATATATATATATATACACACTCACATATATATCTACATCTACACATATATACACATATATATACACACATATACACATATATATTTATATATATTGCAACATTAATGCCCTTGTTCTGAGTAAGTCCTCTCTCCGGAAAAATGCACAAGTCCCCTCTGTGAATTAGGGGACTTACACATTCTCCAACATTTAGGTGTGTAGGTGTGTGCTGTATGCACACATTTGCAGACCCTCATCCAGATCAAATGATTCTGAGCTGGGGCCAAATATTACCAGGGTACACATTTATGCCATGCTCTAATCCTCAGGTGACCTTATGGAGGTTGCATTGTTATCAGAACATAGGAGTACTAAGCTGTAGCTGAGCCCCTGTGCTGTGACAGTGTGGGTGCCTGCCGGTAGAAAATGTGCCTTTGTGAGTTTTGTCTCTGGCTTACCGAGGGTTTGGTGCTATACATATCCCTCCTTCTCTTTGTTCCCAAGGTCATGAACCTTCTTCCTCTACCTCCCAGCAGCTTGTGCTTGTACTAGTTTGTCTCTCTTCAGCTCTCCTGACTCCGTATGTTTGGGCCACCTCAGAGGTGGTGTTTTTTACACCATGTTAATACTTTGTTCCACATATGGTTCACGATTTAAAATCTAAGGGGTACATACATCAAGGTAAGGAATTGCATAGCAATTTTTAAGGAATCGCTATTAAGGACCTCCCAATTCCTTATGCATGTAGGAATCGCTAAATAAATTGCGATTCCTACACATTCCCTATTAGCGGATCGCAAATTGCGATTCGCTATTAGGGAATACCTTCCCATTCAGGCCCATAGGAATGAATGGGAAACCATTCGCAATTTGTGATTACCAAATAGGTAATCGCACGCTGCGAATACAATTTCAGGGGTGCCAGGTGGCCAAAGGCCTCCCTGATGCACCCCAAAATTGGCATGTGTGCACATGTGGCGCACACACATGCCCTAAGGGCATGTGTGTGCGCCATCATGGCACTTAGAAAAATGCTATTTTGTGCATTTTTCTAAGGAATTGCAAATTACCATCAACTTGAAGTTGATGGTAATTTGCGATTCCTAATGCAAAGTCGCAATCTAAGATTGCTTCTTGCATTGCATTTAGGGAATTGCAAATTGCGATTCCCTAACTGCATTCGCAAAATAGGTAATCGCAAATTTTGCGATTACCTATTTTGCGAATGGGTTTGGGCTTGATGCATCCCAAATTGCTAATTACCGGTCGCAAAGGGGCCGATTCTGCGGTTTGCGACCGGTAATTAGCTTGATGAATGTGCCCCTAAATTCGGGTAGTAGTTCTCATTATTGCAACTTATTTTTAGCAATACTAATAGCATTAAATGATAGTGAGGATAAACCTGACGTAGACTTAACATTGTAAAGTGTGTAATAGTTAGTGTTGCTGGCATTTTAGGCCTCAAGTTCTACTACATTTACCTCTGTTATGAACTATAATTCCCAGCATGTAGCGCACTCTGGTGCAATATTTAAGGTTAAAGCAAAGTGAAATTAATTCTATATTTAATTGGCATTCCCCGACGTGTTGCGTATCACAGTGTTTGTGATCACAAAATCATTGGGTGCTTCTACCCCCAAAGGCTTTTATGGCACAGAAGAAACATAAGGCTACATTTACCTATATTGTATTCATTGTCGGATTGGCCTATAATGCAATCTGGCAGTGGATGAAGGGCAGGTCTGACATGTAGTGTGTGTTCTGTTTTTGGCTGTTTGTGGGCCTGGTTTTTCTCTGGTTTTGCCATAAACACAAATGCATGCATTTACCCATATGTTGCAAAATACACAGAGAGGTTGTCTTTACAAGTTCAAAACTGATCTGATATACAAATTGGGAGCCACATTTTTAGCTATCTAATTCACTAATGGGGCCACTTTTATTTTGGTGCCCGGGCCTATTTTCTGTCTCAGTTCGACCCTCATTGTATACTTGTGTACAATGAGGAACTTTGAAGTTGTTCGAGTCCACTTCAAAATCCTATAACCAGGGGTTTTGAGACCCTTCTTGGTAAAATAAAGACCTGTAAAGTAAAATCGATAATTAGACCAATCAGGAAGTTAAGTAGCTTTTCTAAACAAAGATAGTAAAGTACAAACAGTTGCATCAGGCATTCATTCAAGAGAGACAAAAATTAAAACTCTCAGGAGGGTACGCCTTATGGAACTGTCATCTCCTGCCTTTTCATTTGTACTGGACAAAATGCGGTCTATTTCTTTTTTTTTTAAATGCTTTTAAGTCTATCTCCTGTCCAGTTTAATATTATCTGGCCAACAATTATTTAGGGCTTTGCAAGATAATGCAGTATCCTACACTAAGATATAATTCGGAATCAGCACAAAAAAATGTATTAATTGCTCACAAAGTATGTGCTCTGGGTTAACATGACTACAGTAACTATTACATCCATGTTTCTCTAGAGCAACGGTCTTCAAACTTTTTAATGCTTACCCCCCTCCCACCCCCCCCACGCGTGAAAAAAACATTGTCCCCCCAGATTGACATACATAGTCTCTCACAATTATTTGATAAACGTGGTTGCTCCGAACATATTTAACAAATCAAACTTTGGAGTTATATTCAGTTATCCCATTTTAAAATGCAGTCAAGTACATGAAGCCAACCTTCTATTGGCAGTAAGGTTTCCATAAAATTGTAAAAGTATTCACAGTTTGATCCTTTATCAGAAATATGAGGGAGGGAATTTGGGGGGATATTTTGAGCCCCCCTCACCCAGCCCCACTTTGATACCTACTCCCAGCCAGGACATGAGTGATAAAAGACATTACTAATGACCCAATAAAGAAGTTCTCACGTCTTCTCTGTTTTCTTTAACTAAAAACGCAGCAATGTTTCATCAAAGTGTCTGTCTCTTCCTCTGAGGCAGAATAAATGCTTCTCTTGCCCAGAGGCTAGCACTTCCCCCAGGGGTGTCAGCCACACAGTTTGAAGCCCTTGCTCTGGAGAAAGTATAGACCCTGGCACACCTTATTAATCTGCATGTCTTCCTTACCTGTATTTCTTGCTGTCAGTCACAATTTTTATTGTCTGTCTTTCACTTTCAGGATCTGCCTTCCAGCTGCTAGCTGTCAAAGCGCCGGTCATCATCAGGCGCGACTGGTAAGACAGTACTGTGGCATGGAAAAAAGCTCTTCCAAAGTCTAATAGACATACATTTATTCAAGCAGAAACCCAGTCGCATGCTTTCATATATTTGCATTTATAATACTCTATGTTTACAATATAATACTGAATCCCTTTTTGAAAATGTATTTTCCTTGCCTTATACCCTTCTGTTAAAGCAAACACACATTAACCACGTTGTTTGTGTATTTCCAGTTTCCCAGAGCACACTTCAGTGGAATGCATAGAGGCATCACAGACATAAATATAAAAGTGGAGGAACAGCTGAACACAGCACTTAAGCGGCGCATTAGAGAAGAGGTGAAGGCGACCGGGGAAAGATTTACCAAAGAGGCATCTACTGAAGCTGCAAATGCGGAAAATGGAACTCCATCCACAAAACATGATTGAGCTATGTGTGTCAATAAAATAGAAGGCTTCTAGTGTGTTTCAGAATAATGCATTCCTTTATATACACCTTAAATCTGTCTTTAATTTGCAACGCCGGGGTGTTCAACTTTGATCTATGAGGGCTGGAAACATACAGGATTTTAAATGTATTCAAAGGAAACACATATTCATTTACATAAACAAATCAAAACACCAATCCTTCTGGTTATTTGAGCTTATTTTAGGTACTCTAGCATGACTTTGGTCCTTGAGGGCAATTGTTGGTCAACCATGCTGTAATGTCTACTTCAGTAGTATGTCAGAATATTGACCTCAAAAATATCATCCCCCAAAAACTTGTATTCAGATGCTGTTCACCATCACATACTATCCTCGTGACTATTAAATTGGACCTGGCGCTACAAGTGGATTGACTCCGTGGGTCCATTTCCTCGTGGTTTCAAAGCATCATGTCCTGTTGACACGTACTTATTTGGATACTTGAGAAGAAATATTGTGGATAAAAACACTATTGTTTTGGGCATAAGGTGTTTACTTATCTCCAGTGACATCTGCCCTGAAGAAGTTGAGGTGTGAGATAACACACGACGAAACACGTGTTGGCTGTATGAAGTTACATTATTGATGAATCGACTGTATCAAGCTACATTGTTCATGAATTAAGCTGTATTGTGGATGAAGCTGTATCAAATTCTGTGTTGTTGAACATCGAATTTGGATTGAATCACGTCCCTGAACTGAAGTCTAAGGATTAAAAATGGACTAGAACACTTGCGACTTTGAGACTATTATTAACAATTTATTACGCTCTGTGTGCTTGGAGAGGACTTGCATTGCTGTATATAAAGGTAATCATATCTTTACTTTTCTTAACTCTACATCAAGTACCTTGACGATATGTAAATCGTCAAGGTACATAAACAGTCTTTCTAGCGTTTCCGACTTTACAAATTATTTCCCCCTTCCACCGTTTACACCTTCCTAAAAGTGCCTGTCTTTGTAAACAGTTCTCATCTTCAATTCTTGACCATACCACATAATTCTATCTTTGTCTTGGCATGCCTGCCATGCTGTATATCTTCCCTCTCGCTTCTATAAGCCAACATTTTATTGAATGTTTCTTCACCAATCAGGGAGACCCAGAAGAAGCCAAATACTTTATTATCTACCAACACAACATCATTTCACACTTAGGCATAGGCACATTCTCCTTACTCATCCCAATGTGCAGCACCAATCACTTTAGTTCTTTAGCAGCATCTTATACCATCTGTACTCTCTCTCTCTCTCTGGGCACCCTAACACAATGCCCCTTTTCTACGTCCTATACATTCCTCATCTCTCCATTAATTACAGCCATGAACTCTACACCTTCTGGAATCAGTATTTCTTGCTTCAAATGTAGACTCTTTCTCAATAAGCTGCTCTGTGCTAGTACTGTTGCAGATGTAGTCATTAAGGACTTTACCAGTAGTAATTCATCACAAATTGATGATTCTGTCACATCCACGAATACTTAAGTTATCTCCCACCCTCTTAATGCAGCAATATGATTTTCCACTCGATCTTCTTTCCCTTAAGATCTAGATAAGAAACTGTGATGTTATTTTCCCTGGGTCAAAAATCCTTCTCTGGCATCTTTATCAACATTTTAAATATACCTCTGAAATCTGCCAAACATTCACAGCATTTACTTGGGGTTAGTTGCATGGATGCTTCTTCATTGTACCAGTAGATTATCCAGTAATAAACTCAGTTTCCTACCTGGAGAAAATGTTCACCCCAACAGCAATCAGGTAGGAGTAGAAAATAATTTTCCAATGTATAAAAGGTAATATGGGTTCACCAGCTTCTGACAAACACGCTTGCCACCACTGTTGCCAATAAATATTAAAACACACAGCAGCCTTACACTATAACAACTTGTGAAGCAAAGCAAGGCTGAATAATAAACTAACACAAAAGATTAAAATAATATTTGGAGAGGCAGAGATTTGCTGCAAGAATAATGCCCGCTTTCCAGTGAGGCTACATGGGCCCACACAGTCACAAAGGCCAGATCATCGGTCCCAGGAGTGGAGGAGTCTGACTAGCAGTTGGGAGTCCTGTTCAGACAGATGATATACCAGGAAGCTTGCTGTCTGGTCCGCATACCTGACTCGCTCTCACACACCTTCTCTTTCTTACCACTTACCACTTTCTTACCCTTGACCTTGCCAGGTAGGTCGCTCCCCCACCACACAGCTCCGCCTGTGTTGTCTGCCCGCTGCTCCTGTAGGTAAGATCGCCCTCCGCTTGTGGCCCCGGTGCCCGTTTTGTCTGCTGTCCCCCTGTTTTTCCTTTCTGTGCCCCTCGCTGCCCCACTGTTGTTGTGCCCGTGATTTTGCCTGCTCTCCCCCTGTTCTTCCTTTCTGTGCCCCTCGCTGCCCCACTGTTGTTGTGCCCGTGATTTTGCCTGCTGTCCCCCTGTTTTTCCTTTCTGTGCCCCTCGCTGCCCCACTGTTGTTGTGCCCGTGATTTTGCCTGCTCTCCCCCTGTTTTTCCTTTCTGTGCCCCTCGCTGCCCCATTGTTGTTGTGCCCGTGATTTTGCCTGCTCTCCCCCTGTTTTTCCTTTCTGTGCCCCTCGCTGCCCCACTGTTGTTGTGCCCGTGATTTTGCCTGCTGTCCCCCTGTTTTTCCTTTCTGTGCCCCTCGCTGCCCCACTGTTGTTGTGCCCGTGATTTTGCCTGCTCTCCCCCTGTTTTTCCTTTCTGTGCCCCTCGCTGCCCCACTGTTGTTGTGCCCGTGATTTTGCCTGCTCTCCCCTGTTTTTCCTTTCTGTGCCCCTCGCTGCCCCACTGTTGTTGTGCCCGTGATTTTGCCTGCTCTCCCCCTGTTTTTCCTTTCTGTGCCCCTCGCTGCCCCACTGTTGTTGTGCCCGTGATTTTGCCTGCTGTCCCCCTGTTTTTCCTTTCTGTGCCCCTCGCTGCCCCACTGTTGTTGTGCCCGTGATTTTGCCTGCTGTCCCCCTGTTTTTCCTTTCTGTGCCCCTCGCTGCCCCACTATTGTTGTGCCCGTGATTTTGCCTGCTCTCCCCCTGTTTTTCCTTTCTGTGCCCCCGCTGCCTCTCGCCACTCCCGCCGCTGCGTTCCCTGCGGCCCCGCCCCCTGACTGCCCATTCGCTGCCCCTGCCTCCCGCCTCCCAGCTGCTCCTCCCTCCCACCTCCCCATAAATGGCGGCCGCTGCACGGCCGCGCGCGCTGGCGCGCCAAAGGCGCGCCTAAGGCAAGCCCGTCGGCGCCCGTCCGCGACTGGACCGCGCCCAGCGCCAGAACCCCTGGAACCCACCAACGCAACACTACTCGACGGACCTACGACGCCGCCACACTCACCGCACTCAATGCCGGCCGGAACCCTGCCTGCTACCGAGCCTCACCGAGACGCACCCACGGACCCTTCGCCTGCCAAGCCTGCCGATTCACCTGCCCCCGGACGTGCACCACCTCCGCCAAGTCGAGCAACAGCAGCAACCACCTGAAATGCATCCTGCTGAACACCCGCTCCGTCCACAGGCACGCCGTGGAACTCTGGGACCTGCTCGACGCAACAGCACCGGACATCGCCTTCCTCACCGAGACCTGGATGAACGCCTCCTCAGCGCCCGACATCGCCATAGCCATCCCGGATGGATACAAGATCACCCGGAAGGACCGCGTCAACCAGACGGGAGGAGGCATCGCCATCGTACACAAGAACACCATCCGCATCTCGACTAACTCCGACGAGACCTTCTCCGCCGCCGAACACCTACACTTCCAGATACACACTGACCCCAAGACCACCCTCCGAGGCACCCTCATCTACAGACCCCGGGACCACGCACACTATTCAGCGAAGACATCGCAGACTTCATCAGCCCGCACGCCATGCCCTCAGCCGACTACATCCTCCTAGGGGACCTCAACTTCCACCTGGAGAACAACAACGACAGAAACACCACCGCCCTGCTGGACAACCTCGCCAACCTCGGACTCAAGCAACTGGTGAACACGCCCACCCACTACGCCGGCCACACGCTTGACCCCGTCTTCTCGTCCAGCAAGCACATCTCCTTCAGCCACGCCACCGGACTCCACTGGACCGACCACAGCTGCGTCCACTTCAGCTTCAGAAAGACTGCGACCCACCACCACCCGCAACAGGCTCCCCGCCGGAGCTGGAGCAAGATCACCGCCGAGCAGCTCACCGCCTCCCTCAGCCAGAACACACCCACCAACACAACGGACCCAAACGAAGCAGCCAGCAACCTCGCCAAGTGGCTGACCGCCTGCGCCGACGACCTCGCACCACTAAAAACCCTCCCAGCAGACCCGGAAGCAAGAAAACCCCTTGGTTCACCAACGAACTCAAGGAATCCAAGAAGAACTGCCGCACTCTCGAGAAAACCTGGCGACTCGACCAGACCACAGACAACAGGACCGCCCTCAAGCACGCCACCCGCAAACACCACCAGCTGATCCGTGCCACCAAGAAGTCGGCACTCAAAGAACGACTGGACAACAACGCCCATGACAGCAAGGAACTTTTCAGCATCGTCAAAGAGTTCTCCAACCCCAGCGCCGGATACAACGACATCACCCCTCGCAAGACCTCTGCAACTCACTCTCCGCGTTCTTCCACCGCAAGATCACCGACATACACAACAGCTTCGACGCACAAACAACGCACCCTACCGCCGAACCAACGCCCGCCACCACCACCCTCTGCAACTGGACCCCGATCAGCACCGAAGACACCACCCGCACGATGAACTCCATCCACTCCGGATCACCAACCGACCCCTGCCCACACCACGTCTTCAACAAAGCCGACGCCACCATCGCACCCCATCTCCGGGACATCATCAACTCCTCCTTCCACACCGCCACCTTCCCGGAGAGCTGGAAGCACGCCGAGCTTACCGCCCTCCTGAAGAAACCAACGGCGGACCCCACCGACCTCAAGAACTACCGTCCCATCTCGCTCCTTCCGTTTCCGGCCAAAGTCATCGAGAAGACCGTCAACAGACAGCTTGCCGCCTTCCTCGAGACGAATGGATCCCTCGACCCCTCGCAGTCCGGGTTTCGGGCCAACCACAGCACCGAGACCGCCCTTATCGCAGCCACCGACGACATCAGAACCCTAACCGACAACGGGGAAACAGCTGCCCTCATCCTCTTGGACCTCTCTGCGGCGTTCGACACCGTCTGCCACCGCACCCTAGTGAAGCGCCTCAGCAACATCGGAATCCGAGAGAAAGCACTGGAATGGATCATCTCGTTCCTCGCCGGAAGAACCCAGAGAGTCCGCCTCCCCCGTTCAGATCCGAAGCCACCGAAGTCATCTGCGGCGTTCCACAAGGATCCTCACTCAGCCCAACCCTCTTCAACGTCTACATGAGCCCCCTCGCAGCCATCGCACGCCGACACAACCTCAACATCATCTCCTACGCCGACGACACCCAGCTGATCCTCTCCCTCACCAACGACCCCACCACCGCCAGAGCCAACCTACACGACGGGATGAGAGACGTCGCCGACTGGATGAGGAACAGCCGCCTTAAACTGAACTCAGATAAGACGGAAGTCCTCATCCTGGGCTCATCACCCTCCGCCTGGGACGACTCCTGGTGGCCCCGGCCCTGGGCACCGCGCCCAAGCCAACGGACCACGCACGCAACCTGGGCTTCATCCTGGACTCCTCCCTGTCGATGACCAGACAAGTCAACGCCGTCTCATCTTCATGCTTCAACACCCTGCGCATGCTCCGCAAGATCTTCAGATGGATCCCCACTGAAACCAGGAAGACCGTCACCCAGGCACTCGTCACCAGCCGACTGGACTATGGGAACACCCTCTACGCCGGAACCACAGCCAAACTTCAAAAGAGACTCCAGCGCATCCAGAACGCCTCCGCACGACTCATCCTGGACATCCCCCGACACAGCCACATCACCGTGCACCTGAAAGACCTGCACTGGCTCCCCGTCAGCAAGAGAATCACGTTCAGACTCCTCACCCACGCACACAAGGCCCTCCACGACCTGGGCCCAAAGTACCTCAACGACCGCATGACCTTCTACACGCCCACACGCCAGCTACGATCAACCAGCCACGCCCTCGCCACCGTACCACGCATCCGCAGAACCACCGCCGGAGGAAGATCCTTCTCCTACCTGGCAGCCAAGACCTGGAACTCCCTCCCCACTCACCTTCGGCGAACCCAGGACCATCTCTCCTTCAGGAAGCAGCTCAAGACCTGGCTGTTCGAGCAGTAACTTACCCCCTCCCCCAGCGCCTTGAGACCCTCCCGGGTGAGTAGCGCGCTCTATAAATGCCATGATTGATTGATTGACTGCTGCCGCGGGCCCTGTACACTGCCCAGCCAATCACCGCAGGTTCTTGGTACTCCAACCAAGTCTAAGCCAGTAGGACATCGAGTATGGCTTTCCGGAGTCTGCCACAATAATCGTTCCTATGGATGGTAAAGGACACAGATTACTAAATACTGGCTAGTCGTGTCTTGGGCTTCCTCCTGTGGGGATACCTGGAATGCAGCAAATACACATACAGGAAACACATTTCTCCAGGTTACGAACACCAAAGACTAGGAGAGGACAGTGGTTGGCAGCAGCCAAACACAAGACCACCTTGGCGCATGTGATGGGTTCACTAATTACTCCAGAATGTGGTGGAGTCCTTCTAATCAGGTTAACATTCCTTCACAGGGTACTGCACATCTGGACTGGTGCAGATGGGAGGTACATGTTTGCCAAGATCAGGACACTAGACAAGGTCCTTTATAGTGCCGTTCTGTGCTATTGTTCCGGTTGGCTCTTGCCTAAGGCCATACCCTGCTCTGATGACATCCATGGAGTGCATACATCCCAAGGGCCTATCAAACTGTTCCTGTGCACAGTGTCATACTGTGCTGACTCTCACCAGACCTGGACGCTCACTCCCAGCCACAGCCACAATGTCAATGTCAATCACACAATGTTTTTCCACTTATGTTAACTGGAGCAAATGTGAGGCCTTGACATTTAAACAGCCAGCCTGAATGAAACCACTATGAATGGGTCCTAAGAAACCTTAAGTACCTGGGAGTGGTCTTTAATGAAGGGGTAAACAAGATGGCTGAGGATAATATATCGCAGCTAAGCCTAAAGACTCACAATTATCCTTGTGGGCCAAGGTTTCAATAATTACGATGGTGGTTACTGCTCCCTATACGTACTTGTTCAGTATGCTCTCTCTCTGATACATTCCTCCCTCCTCTCATAGATTGACTCGGACATCACAAAGTTAATTTGTGGTGGCGATCAACAAGACTGAAACTCTCTAAAATTACTCACACGCATCTCCTCCATCGGTCTTCACACCCACTTGTATTCTCTTGGAGATGACCTATGGATTTTAAAATACTTTTTCTATTGGCAGACCTCTCCTTCGATATGGGCCCTCATGTAATGTAAAATATTGCAGGCTGAAAAACTCCCGTCTCCCACTTACAGATACAAGTCTTTACCACCTACAATGGGCACCCAGTTGTTCGCTCTAGGATTAAAAGCTGGTAACATGTGCATAAAATTGAAAGTAAATCCGGGAATTCATGCCAAGGCTCCCATCTGGCAAACATGGGATTGCAGATGGGAGGCACCATATTTGTATGGTGTGAGAAAGGCAAAGCCACTGTAGATCAATTGTTCAGCGATGGGGCCCTCAAATCCTTTGAATTGTGATATGATGAATTCGGCCTGAGCAACACCCAAATAGGGCAATATTGGCAGCTACACCCCTGCCTGAGGGGGCGGCTGGGGAACACTCCCTTTGTGCATGATACATCCCTAGTCATAAGGCATCTCACAGAGTAAGGTCACCATAAGAGGGTGGTCTCAGGTTATACAATGCCCTATTCTACCACGTTAGAGGCTTCAACAAGATTGTATCGAAAGACTGATTTGCAGCACTACTACACTGAGTAGGATGTGACCACCTTACTGGAATCCCAGATACATGAGGTAAGCTAGGCTAAAATTCCTCTATTTCAAAATGTTAAATAGGTCTGCTTCAGAACTCCCACTGATGGAGATACACACATTCACAAAGTGGTCTACAATAAATCTGTGGCGCTGCCTTGCACTAACTAAATACTGGTCTGTCTTTGGGACACACTCAACTCTCATGTGATTCTCATATTCCCACCTCGACCCATCTGGCTGTGCTGCACATTGTTGTGGATGTGGTGAGAATCTCTACACACAAACATAGGTGGTAAGCAACATCGCTGGCAGCAGTAAAGATTTGAATATTAAGACACTGCAGATGTGCTGCTGTGCCTACTCATGATGAATGGTGGTCGGAGATGCTTTGAATAGAATGGGTTGTTTATAGAGCGTATGATAAGGTGGAGGTTTTTTAGAGTCTTTGGGTGTTTTCCTGACCTTGTTTACAGCACAGTGGAACCCCCACCCCATGTACCTCCCATCTCTCATCATATGGATACCAGTCACCTCGTAAGTTTTCAATGTGTATGCACCTTACGTTATACTTTGATGTATAGCCTCACTGAGCATTCAGGCGTGTAAGGTGATGACTGCTAGGTTTGGTATCTTGATGCTGTGTGGAATGGTGTAGAATGATTCAGTTCTGGGACTGTCTTGTTTAGTCAGTCTTTTTAAGGTCTGGCTTTACGCACAGCTGTTGCCAGATAATTATGTGAGAATTACCAGGAGAGGGGCTTTGGCTCTGCCCACATGTTGGGAGCTAGGAGTACATGTTTTGATGGGGCAGAAGTTGTGTGCTTCCACCAAAAATTGCTTGCCCTCCAGACAACTGTGATCATTTTGTTTAATTACCTAGCTGCCTGAGCTTGAATTTTGAGGGGCATGCACTTGATATTGCTATGCCATTAAAGTTTCTTAGATAACTAGATACATTATGTTGTTTTTCTCTGCCAGCAGCATAGATGGGAGGAGGGCAATCAATAACCTACATGGATTTTCAGGGCTGGCTTGACTGTGCAACTGTCACCTGACCTTTTAACCTACACCAATAGTATTAGACAGTTCTTTGCTTCCACACAAATACATATCCGTTTTCATGCTATTTACATGTAATGCTTCACATTACCATACAGCATTCCTTTGAAGCCAGACCTATTGGCATTTTTAATGCCTGTCTTATATCTAAAGGCCTTCTATTCCTCCTCCTCCCTTGGGTATTATTTACCTTATTGGCGTTGTGCTTTGCGGGGAACTGCTATAGATATGTGTGAGGGGAACTCGTTGCATTGTATAACATGTGTTAGACATGAAAATTGTGAATTATTATTTACAGTCAAGCTGTCATCATTTATGCATGCTTTGGATGGAAAATATAAAAAAAATAGCATGAAAAATTAAAATAAGAATTGAACACAACAAACTGTCACGATAAGTATCTTAGCAAACTATCATATAGAGTATACATGTCTTGACAATCCACTATTTTTTAAAGACTCCCTCTTTGTTCAGTAATGTTTTCTCACTTTCTCAACAAGATATTAGTAGCTCTGTTCTTAACCATCTCGTTCCATAATACTTAGCCTACAGTCCAGCCCTTTTTAGTCTTCTTGTAAACTTCAAGACACCAGTCGGGTTGGACAGTCTCCTGGTAAAAGCAAATCTCCTGGTGACCCAGAAAGTTTGCTGTTCATTAATTCCTTGCTCTGTCTTCCACGTCCTGCCTGTTGTACAAATCTCTGCATATACAGTAGCACTCACAGGATCCCAGTACAAGCACTCTGCTGTTTCCTTGTCTCTTCGCCATCATTCCAGATCGTTTTTTCCTTCAAATAGCTCCTTCCTCCTTCACAAATCCCCCACTCATGTAAAGATTTCCAAGACAAAATCTGCATTCACTGGAATCGTTCACTCTGCTTGCACCCATCCCTCAGTTGTACCAGACAGAGACCAAGCAGTTCACAACTACTACATTTGCTGCACATCTTTCTTGCCTTTTACGAGCGTGGAAATACTCTTGCTTGATCCTTAGCACTCCTCACCAAAACATTCCTACAAATACAGCAAATGAATGATCCCATAACACACTGATGCCTCCTCCTCACTATCCCTAACTACCACTCTACAAAAATGACTCTAAAGGGAGTTTCACCAATGTAGAGCACCACACCTTCTCAAAGTGCAATGAAGAATTACAGGAAACGTGCATGATGCAGATGTAATGCTTAGTGACCATGAATGGTGATGATTCACTGAACTGCTTGTTTCAGCTTATCACCAGTTTTATTAATATCACTTTGGTAAGTGTGGAAAAGAGGTTTATTGGTAGAAAAGAATAGCATCGCCAGTTAGGACCAGTATCACCAAGCATAACAAATAACTCACCCAAGGAGCTGCGAACTCCAGAACTCACTTCAAATTACAACATTCTACACGAATAAGCATTAAAAAGAGCGTTTATAACAACCTCCCACTCGAGTACTTCTTAGAATGTTCATTCCAGCAGCGGCTCCTCTGCTAACGTGAAAGAGCGTCATCCTGCTGCTCTAAGAGCAGTGCAAAGGAAAAATAAAATGATAATAACTAAATGTTATTATCATTTTATTTTTAGACTGGCTGCAAGTTCCATGTTAGGGTGGGGTGAGGCTGGGCTCCCGTGACCCAAAGGGAAGAGGAGTGGCTGCTGCACCTTAAGGGCGCATGACAGTTAGGCCGGCCGTCTTGGGCTGGCCAAACCGTCATGCGCATTTTTCATGTCATCCACCGGCTGTATTGTGGAGCCTGGGTGGAGAACATGCACAACCCTCCAATCCCCGTCTGAGTGCCGAACCACGACACTCAGACCAATCACAACGCTGCTGTAAGGTAGCATCATGATTGGCTAGGGGAGTCTGGGAGCCTGGGTGATTCTGGGAGGTAGGATACAGCGAGGACGGAGAAGAGCCAGCCGCCGACTCACAAGGAAGTCCCCTAATAGCCACCACTGGCTCATTCCTTGTTAGCCCAACCTAAGACACCTCCCTTGATAAATCTAATGTGATGTTAAAGCAAGGAAAGGGGATGAGGGTGCCTAGGAAGGAGTCGTTTTAGTCTTAGAATTTGTCCTGGTTCTCAGTACATTTTAAAACTAGTAAAGTTTAATAAATAAGTGAAGAAAATCATGGTATGAGCCTAACCATGATTGTCTAAAAAAGCATTTGCTACTTTGACTGCTTGACAAGACCTATTTGTGTATGCATCGGTATTTGTAGAACGGGAACCTACCTCTAGTCTTGAATCATGTGTATATTGCTGCTAGTGTTAGCCTTTAATACTTTGCACTGCTTGCACACTCTCTTGGGGCATAACGCTAAGCCTGTTAGAGCACACGTTCTTCTCCTACAATGCTCACGATCTGTTGCTGTGGTAGGGGATTGTGCAGTTTCCCTCTCCTTAAGGCCATCTTGCTGAGGCCGCGGGAGAAAGCAGGTCAGCATTTCAGTTCTGACGCTGCCAATGCACCAAACTCCCCATTAAAATCGGGCAGAAGCGTAAACACATGCAGAGGGCCCGCCGCTGGCGTGCCAAAGGGAAGCCCGTCTGCGCCCGTTCATGCCCAGACTGCACCTGGCACCAGAGCTCCCTCCTGGCCAATCTTCCCCCCAGAGATGTATACCAGAGAGCAGCTCCTGCTGCTGAACCACCCAGGTAAGAACACCCGGTGCAACATGTCTGATTTTTGTAAGAGCTTGGAGTGCCATCAATGCGTAAATTGTCATCCAGGCCAAAACCGCCTCTCAAATTTAATAGACCTAATTTTAAGCAAAATGACCTCTCCGCCACCTCCCCTGTTTGTACCACTGAAATTAACTGCGTCCTGATAAATACCCGCACAGTAATCAAGCACAAATATACATTTCTTGAATTCCTTGACACATATGCTCAGGAGACAGCTTTTCTCACAGAAACATGGGCAGGCCAGCTTTCTGGCCCTGAGTTTGCAGCAGCGGTCCCTGCTGGCAGTGCTATCTATCGACATGCGGGTGTATCTGAACATGGTGGAGGTGTAGCGGTAGTTTACAGCAAGCACCTGGACATTATGTGTGAACCTGTAACAGATTAAAATTGTGAAGCACTGTTTTTTTAAATGCACACTCACTAATAATTACGCTGTTAATGGACTTTTAATATATAGGCCGCAGGGTACACAAGCAAATATTCTAAAATCTATCAATGACCTCCTGGGATCATTTATGCAGCTTTCAAACTTTACCATTTTAGGTGATTTTAATTGTCATTTAGAAGATCTATCCAAAGGAGAAACTGAACAACTCATTGACAACCTGAGCTGTTTCGACTATAAACAAATGGTAAACACGGCCACGCACTGAGCAGGGCACATTTTAGACAGCATTTTTTCAAGAAACCAAGACCTGCAGTTGGAAGCTGTGCTCCCACTTACATAGTCAGATCACAATGCCATCAGGTTCACTATAAAACTCCCTTACCCAAGCACCTTAGGACACACATCCACACAGGCAATTAAATATCCAGCCTGGAACAAAATTAATAAAGATGAACTCACGTCGGGGCATATTAGCAAGACCGGCGATAAAATTATCGCCATTTTAGCAGCAGGAAACTGCAGCTAAAACGGCGATAAGGGGCTTGCTAATATGCGTTATAGAATTCCAATAGAAGCCCAGGGGGCATATTATCAACGGCCAGCGATAATTATCGCTGGCCGTGCTTAGCGATAATAGTCCTATCGCAGGCTATCTCTGGAAATTATCGCCCTGGTAGCGCGTTATTAACAACGCGTTTCTCCAGGGCGATAAAAATTCCAGAGATAGCAAGGTTATCGCCGTTTTGCAGGGAACATCGCTGGTTTTCCAGCGATGTTCCCTGCAAAACGGCGATAACCTTGCTGATACGACCCTGTGGTCGTATCAGCAGAATCCACCCCCTATGTTAGATATGGCTAAGTCAGGATTTTAGCAGACGTTAGATTTTGGCGAAAGCGGCCGTTTTCGCCAAAATCTAATCTCTGCTAAAATCATGTGGGCTGCCTTGTAAATATCGCGATGTGAACATCAGCGATATTTGCAACGTAGTCCATCCGGGTACGCCTAGTAACGCCCACTTTGCATCTCATTAGAGATGCAAAGATGGGCGTTGGGAAAGGGCGATAATGCAAGGATTCACGCAATAGCGTGACCTTGCTGATTAGGCGATAAAATTATCGCCGCTTTTCGTCCGAAAACGGACGCAAAAGCGGCGATAATTGTTTATCGCCTCGTTGATAATATGCCCCCAGGTTAGATGTCCTGCACATCTAACCTGGGCTTCTATTGGAATTCTATAACGCATATTAGCAAGCCCATTATCGCCGTTTTAGCGGCAGTTTCCTGCCGCTAAAGCGGCGATAATTTTATCGCTGGTCTTGCTAATATGCCCCTACGATTTTAGAAGCATCGCAATCCTCTCTTGTAAATGATCCTGACCTAGATGCAGCTAGTTACTCCAACTGGATTAATCAAGCAGTCATCAAGCTAGCTCTCTTTGAAATTTTAAAAACCACAGAAATTAACTAACTGCTCCCCGGTTTCCATTCAAATTAAGATTATTAAAACAAAAATGCCGTAGGCAGGAAAAATAAATAAAAGCAATGTATCTTTGAATACAAAAACATGATTATCTCAGAGAAAATAAACTATTTTATGGAAAAAATCACCCATGCAAAACAATCCTCTAAAGAATTATTTAAATCTGTTAAGATTCTCTCTAATCCCACTATCACCAAATCAATGACTCCCAGTCAATCCTTATGTGATAAACTGGCAAATATTTACCTTCCCGGAACCGGCACTGCAGGGTAGGTCCTCCGCCGAGTGGGCGCGAGCCGACGACACACGTTAACTTAACGTGTCCACTCTATGCCGCTATCCGATGGGGCCAGTCTTTACTAGATTTTAGATTGGCTACTGCACCAACGGACACCACACGCCACTGGTGCAACTATACTGGTAAAAACTAGGTTACTACACCCCACTACCAGTAAATCAGTGTAGATTCTAACTCTTAATTTAGGTCCTGAAGAATTGCCGCCTGATCCTTTTTGGACTATTAGGGCAAGAAACATGTTGACCGAATAAATTCTAGTGCAACCGCCTATAACATCACTATATACAGTCGCCATCACTTATTTTAATCAGGGTGGGAGACAGGATTATTAAAATTAGTTTCCCTGATCCTCCCATTCCCCTGTTTTAATCCACTTGGTCATTTAGAACCCACATCACTGCACTTCTACACTTTAGGGGCCCCTTACACACACCTCACCTAACGGCAAGGAATAAAAGATCTCCGCCTCAGAGCCCCCACTGAGGGTGCCCGTCGGGTATTGCAGCGCCGACCCGACCCGACGAGGAGCATGCCCGATGATGAAGCATGACACCCAGCGGGCTGGGTGTGTGAGGGCCCTAATTCCGAAAGGAAGGATTCCCCATCCTCCCTCTTGGTAGTCACCTGTTGGATCTCGCCCCAAGGCCTTGTCAGCCCCCCCTTAGGAACTGCATACTCCTTCTTTGTTACAAATATTTTCCTAACCATGGAAAAGGAAGTGTATTCCGAATTTGAAGTCAGCCGCAAAGTCATCCAGGCCAGTTCCAAAATTGAACCCCTAGGAACCAGGAAAAGTCAGCTCAATGAGTTAGTGATCAAATTAATAGAAATCACTGAGACTGGAGTGCCCTCCGATCCCTGTCCCCCTAACATTCTGCATGAGCAGTCCCTTTTACCAACTTATTGAATGATATTATTCTTAAGGGTCAATTTCATAAAGTCTCAAAAAAGTTATCCCTCCATCCATTGTTAAAGAAACCCACTCTCGACCCCTATGAGGCAAAAAGTCACCGCCCTAAATCACACTTACCAATGGCAGCTAAAATTTTCGAAAGGCATCTCAACTCTGAACTGCCTAACTTCCTAGATGAAAATGAAGTATTAGACACTGCGTAATATGGGTTTAGGGAAAATCATAGCATGAAGTCAGCTCTGATAGTTGCCACCTTAAGAAATTAGATAAATTGTTGACAACGGAGGAAATGCTGTGGAAATCTTGCTAGACTTATTCGCTGCCTTCGACACCATGAGTCACACAGTGCTAGTAGATCACTTAGATGCCATGGGTACTGGAGGACCGATGCTCGAACTGCTGCATTCCTTTCTCTCAGATAGAGCTAGAGAACAGTCCGTCTCCCTGGGAGAGTATACATCGCAATCCTTCTCTTTGACGTGTGGTGTTATACAAGAGTCCCATCCTCTTTAATGATTATGTTGTCCCCCTGGCCAGCTGATCCGCTCTTTTGGATTCTCTATGATTCCGTATGCAGACGATACGAAGGTTGTGGTGTCAATTTCAACGGATGTCGACGACACACCAAATGCTCCAACAACTGTATGATTGAGGTTATTAGTTGGATGAGAGAAATGTTTTAATTCCGAGATAACTGAGGTCCTTTTGTTCAGGAGAGACTCTTCCTTTTGGAACACATCTTAGTGGCCCCAACATTAGGGCCCCCTCTCTGTGCCGGTCAATAAAGTCAGGAACTTAGGAGTCATCTTTAATGTAAATCTGACTTTCTAAGACCAGATAAGCAAGCTCACATCCACTTGCTTTTATGTATTAAGGTCTCTGAGAAAGATTGTCCCAGTTATTCCATTCGATTTACAGAAATCAGTAATCATCGCCCTGGTGCTTTCCAGACTCAATTACTGCAATGCATTTTACATGGACGCCCAACTACGAATTCTTAATAAGCTGCAAATTTACAAAATGCAGCAGCCCACCTCTTAATGAGAATCCCAAATTTAAATCAGCCTCTCAAGCAATGTTGGAGTTACATTGGCTTCCCATTAGGGAGCGAATAGCCATCAAGGTATTATGCACTGCCCACAAATCAACTCATGATACAGAGCTGAGTACCTTAACACAAAATTCAAATGGTACACACATAGGAGAACCCCTCGTTCAGTTACATTAAGAACAGTAGAGACTCCTAAAATTAACAAAGCATATTGGGGCGGCAGAAGCTATACTTCCGCCGCCTGCAAACTTTGGAACAAAATGCCCTGGCAC
The DNA here is from genome assembly GCA_963921515.1 of Calotriton arnoldi. Classification (NCBI taxonomy): domain Eukaryota; kingdom Metazoa; phylum Chordata; class Amphibia; order Caudata; family Salamandridae; genus Calotriton; species Calotriton arnoldi. The sequence goes on along the minus strand of CAWUFW010009814.1, from coordinate 615,622 downwards.
CTCAAAGACTAGCCCAACTTTTTTTGCTTTAGAAAACAACTCTAAACCTGGCTTTTTACATCTACGCCACTCAACAAGCAGAACTCAACGTGACATCTAGCAGACATTAGTGCCAAGATGCCTTTGGGCATTGTCGCGCTTTATACACATTTTCAACATCAATAAAGTAATAGCGCACTGAACAAGTGTGGGTGCCCCAGCATGTAGTTAGGATCATTTGCAAGAAGCATAGTATTCCAGGGGGCAATCCTCTTGTTTTAAGATGTAGTGTTCTCTGAAGAAGTGAGTCTATAAGGGACAGATGTACATAGACTTCTGCTTGCGATTTCCTAATAGGAAATCACAAACAGCTATGTACAAAAGTGTGTTTTACACTGTTTGTGATTCCCAATGGGTCGCAAGGGACCTGTCTCATTAATATTCATGAGGCAGGTCGCAATTTGCGACCCATTGGGAATGGTCAGCACTCACAGGGATGGTGACCGGGTGGGGTCAGCAGACCACCATGTCTGTGACTGCTTTTTAAATAAAGCAGTTTCTTATTTTAAATGCAGCCCGTTTTAATTAAAGGAAAACAGGATGCATTTAAAAAAGAAAAATGAAACGTTTCCTTTTCATTTTTTAAGAGCAGGCACTGGGACCACTGCCTGCTCTTAAAAGATTGTGGTGCCCACATTCACAAAGGGGAAGGGGTCCCTTGGGAACCCCTTCCCATTTGTGAATGGGTTACCACCAACTTGAAGTTGTTGGTAACTGCGAATGTTTTGCAAGAGCATTCCTGGTCGCAAACATTCCTACATACCAGTGCGACTGGCTATTAGGAAGGGACACCCATGGCACGCCCCTTCCTAATAGCGTCTCCCAAACCCAATCTGCGGTTCAGTAATAGCTTACCGAATCGCAACTAGGGCTTTGTACATATAAAAATGCTTTTTCAGGTTGCAAACAGCCCGATTCGCAGTGGGATGATAAAAGCTTCATACATCTGGCCCCAAGTGTCTTCTAAAGACCTACTACACACGTTCCGATTACAATTGAAAGGAACCCTGACTTCCTAAGGAGTCCTTACCTCCCAAACTAAGAAAACAAAAGAGGTTCCTAGCACTCTGACCACGTCTATGTCAGTGGGACATCAAGTATGACAGTCATGGTATTAACGTCTCTTAAATGGATAATACAATCATACACAGAAAGTATGTATCTTATATAAAGCATATATTCAAATGCTTCTTGGATCCTATACACAATATGAGGTTCAGGCAGCCAGCAGTTTGAGTCTCACTGGCTAGGGATGTCTATGGTGAGGACTGCATTGGGATCATTCACTGTTTCTCTCAAGTCCCTGAGGTGTCAGTGGGAATCTACACAATATAACTAGGAAGGACAATGTGCGATGGATACTTCAGCCTTAGGTATGTCTTGTAATTGCCCAATATGCGTGACGAACTGATTAATAAATGACATTGTTATAATGATAAACAATGCGTTATCTTCATACTCTACGACTTTCATACTGATCTAGTTGATAAAAATGTGAATACATTATTTTGCTTAAAAATCTCAAGTGTTGGTTTGCGAATATATTACTCTTTGCAACTTCTACACCTCATTACAAAAATATACTCTTATTTAAAAGATGTGTTATTTTCTTGTAAGTATTGTTGAATTATATGCACAGCTTTTGTGTCGGATTTCTTCCATGCAGTCTGCTAGATGAAGCACAAAACAGTAAAGGCGATACTTATACCAGATATTAAAGACACCAATGTTAGTAAATGCACCACTATTTATGGAAATGAAATATAATGATGAAGAGTATTCATAAGCTTTCTCTGTTCACAGGAAAAATGATTTTCCTTGTGGAGCAAGCCCTTGTCCTACTCCCCAACCATTTTTGTGGGTGTCCCCTTCATTTTCCACAGTGAAAACCACTGACTGCTGGTGGTATGTTTCAGTATGTCTACCATACCTGGGTGGCATTGTTTTTACAGACTAGACAGAAGACAAGTGTCTCCAGGTTCACCTTCAGGTCTGATGCTGCTCCATTCCCACTAGCCTCTCTCGGGGTTATGCGCCAGCCATCCCAGCAGCTCTTAAGAGGGAGAGGGTTAACATGTGGCACGTGACTGGCTGCATCCGATTTGTACTAGCTAAGTGACAGAACACTGACAGGCAACTGATTCCCACCCAGGTTGGCCATTTTATAAATGGTGTCTGAATGTGTAAATGAATCACTCCCATCCATTATGCCATTAAAGAGGCAAAATTGACTTGCGCCCAGCTTCCCGCTAGCCTGCATGCCCGTCTTAGGTAAGCTTAACAAATGATTTAGTCAGTTGCAAGTCTAGCATGTAAATGACCACATCCTAGACCCACCAACTTTTCAGAGGCATGATGTAACATTTGACTGACTCCACGCCAGTGTAATCCACCTATCATAAGAGAGTCAAACAGTGATACAGCATGGACCCCCACCCAATGCCTGCCCTTGCTTCCACACCTCACTATGTGCCATGTGCAGTGGTCCATCTGAAGGTATGGCACTTTGGAAAGGGTGCTACAACTTCAGCTACTGCTGCAGACACTGATGTATTTTAAGGGTGAAGCATATATAGAATGGACTGTGCCTATTAGGCGAGCACTTTAGCCTGGAATCCGTTAGGGTAGCATCATGTAAAAGAGCACTACTGGGATTTTTCACCAGGTGCAGAGCACGTGAATCAGCTATGGACTATAGGTGTGTGCCTAGTGACAGATTTTGCACCATGGTTATGTGTTGAATGAAGTGTGTTGCTTGTACATGAAGGGACAACCGCAGAAAGTGGCATTTTCATCAAGCACAAGTATTTTGCACTCGTTTGGAAGAGACGCAACACAAGGACTGTAGTCAATACCTCCTACCCTCAGTGGGCAAACTTTGAGGAGTGCGTGGGACCCTCCATGATGACTCTCAAAGTCCCCCTCAGACACACTGATGGGGAGAAATCATGTTAACCATATATTCAGTGATCTATATTCTCTGGCCCCCAAGCAGGGGTGTTGTTAACCTGATGCTATTTTTTAATGGGACACATGCCAGACGAGCAGTGAAAACTCCCTTTGGAAGCTGGACTGCTTCCCTCTATGTCAAAGCACCAGAAAAGGATCTATTCCAACGAAGGATTTCCTAGTTAAAATGAAATTAAGCAGGGCGAGCAAAGAGAGACACAAACATGCATTTTGGCAGAAGTGTATCAGGTGCTCCTCAAGCGATGTGTCTCATACTGCCCAGAGCACTTGCATTGCTTTTACTAGATTCATATTTCTCTATAATGTTCTGTTCAGTGGGTTGTATTGCATCGCAAGTGGAGGTTTGCAGCACTTTACTTGCCCGTTCATGGCACAGAGAAAGCTTCAAAGTGCGTGTGGCATGTCACACAGACAAATGACAGTGAAATGTGAGTCACAGTTAAAAAGAGGGATCTTTTGTGGACTCGATGTGCAAAGCGTTTCATATTTCTAGTTGTAGTCTTTGGAAAAGAAGAGTTTGTATTCTTTAAGGATTGGGAAAGGACGTTAGAGCTGTTTGAAAGCTGTAGGGATATTGCTTGAAGCAATGAGCCAGTCAGGTGCCAAACCCTTGTGATAGCTGGTGCCTACAGAGCTCAATGGACAGCTTGGAAGGTATTTTGAGATCCTGCCGTGGGTAGCTTTTGGTAATGCAGCACATTCTGAAGTTGATTCCTGCCGAAACAGGGAGCCATTGGTTGTTCAGCTGGGCAGGATGGATGATTATGTAAGTTTGAGGGTGAATATTGTTCTGCCTATAGTGTATTGCACAAGATAGTGTTTCTTAATCAAACAAGGCATTTCCGTAGGCAATACTGAAGAACACTAAGGCCCAGAATCTCAAAGGTTTAGCACCGGGGTAGCGTTTCATAACGGAAACCCGACGCTAAACCTGTTTCGGGATTAACAAACCAACACAAATTGGTATTTGTATTGGTTTGTATGGAAAAGCACAAAACGCTGCTTTTCATTACTTTGCGACACAAGGACATTTTTATAGGGGGTACATGGGCATTCCCATGCAACCACCCAGGCTTTTTGATGTTAAACCTTATCTACTAACACTGGCAGACAGGGTTTAGGGCCAAAAATTAACGCCGCTAGAAAGCAGGCATTAAAAGGAGAGATTTTGTCATTTCTCCTTGCTTTTATGACTTTGCATGCGTGATGCACTGTGCAGCACACATACAAAGTAGGAAAAGCTCTGAAGTGTCTCTACGCATAGTATTTTGTACTAGAAGGATAGCCTACCAGTACAAAACCTATGGTAGACTCAGGCACGCACCCTAGCGCTATGGCGCAAAGGTGTGTGCGTGGGGCTGGGCAGCTGAAATCAGCGCCGGTGCTAGGGAGAGGGGAGGAGAGTGCCATATCTCTGAGACTATGGCTCTCTCCTGCTCTCTCCCTGTCATGCAACACAGTGCAGCCTCTTTGGGTGCTGCGCTGCGTTACCTGACGGCTACGAGAATCTGGGCCTAAGTATCAGATGAGTGATGCCTTCAACTGGCTACTGAGAAAACTGATAAGGTGTTCGGGGAAGCAAAAAGTGACACTGCCATGTTTACAACATGGGCCATTTGGTCTTCAACTGAGATTTTGTGGCCAAAAAGAACACAGAGACTTCAGATCTTATTGTGTTAGATAGAGAGTCAGTCTGCACGAGAATTCCTTCTGGAGATTTGGCTGGCAAAGGAAAGCCTGCGACCAGAATTTTGACCTTAGACCCGTTTAAGGGAATTCATATCTTCCGTTTCACAGCCACACCCAACACCATGTTAGTCGATTAAGTCCTGGAAATTGCTTCCATTGAACTAGCTGTGTTCATACATACACATCTGGCCGTCTTCTTGAAAGTGCAGGAGCTTCATGTAGACATTAAACAGAAGGGATGAGAAGGCCAGGACCTGTCAGATTTTAAAGCAGAAAATGTCTGCTGAAATTATGAAAACCTAATTGTTTACCTATTGGCTTTGGCGTGAGAAGAAAGATCTTAGCTTATTCGGACTCCTCATCATGATCCCAGACGTTTGGAAACGCATGGTGTTTAATGACAGGTAGGCCCAGAAGAATTAGATCCAATGGTAGTGTAGCGTCTACAGCGAGATTCCAAGAGGTGTTCTCTCGTATTAAGGACTGTGAACCCCTTCACCACAGCCAATCTGAAATTGGGCTGGTTAAAGTTTAGTTTATTATCGATCTGATTGAAGTTTTTGCTATTACTTGGTGGTAGAACTCTACATTGGTTTAGCTTTTACAGCTAGGATAAGTATGGTCGATACAACAAATGGGTTTATGTGGTCATAAATGGATTTTCTTTTTAAAAATAGTGTAATAAGGGTGTATTCAGGGGACCTTTGGAAAAAATGGATTCACAGAGGTAACTGTGGTTACAGGAGAAGACACGGGATGTTATGCTGTGTCCTGTGCAGGGTTTTATGAGGAGAGGGCCTAAAAGAAAAATGTATTCAAGTGGAAAGTAGCATTCACGAGTAGTATTTTTTTCTGTTAAAAGGATGGAGTACATGGTGGTGCTGACATATTATCAGTTCTGGGACAAAGGGCTACACTTATCGCCCCAAAACAGGCTTGTAGCTGCTTATTAACTGGAACGAAAAGACTAGTGAGAACACTGTGGTGGTGAGGCTTAGTGAGTGTTTTTTTTAACTGGCGAAAAATTGGGATATCCTGCTGTTTACTCCATGATTTGGGAGTTAACTTCTGTTTAGTCCTGAGCATAGTTCTTTTTAATCCCTGTAGGAGGATCCTTCCTGTCATGGTGTGAGGTGGAGACAGATTTTCGATATTTGTGACCCAGTTTTCCACAGTGGAGAATGTCCATTAGGTCTTCCTTGAGCCATTTGTTTACTGGCTTCGACTTCTTCAAGGGGTACATGGTCAAGTGATCTAGGATGTTTGCCTACCTGGAAGTTTATTTCTCCCAACGCCTGTCGGAAGTGGTTGTGGTAAAATGATTTGGCAGCAATACAAGCCTGAGCTGCCTTTGTGTGATTGAAGCTGCTAGCCATAGAAGAAAGAAGGTGGTGTAAACGAGGAGACTGGTGGGAAGAGGCCCCGGGAATGAGCAGCATTGTGAGTTGAGGTTGATCTGCCTTGTCGTCACCCAGGACCGAGGCGTTGTGACTGACCCAGCCTCTCATTCTCTACTGCAGCCTCGCGGACGGCCTCTCCAGACCTGCAGTACGCTTGGGCCTTGCACCAATGATATCCGACAGCTCACTCACCCAAGACAGTTAACCCTGGGACATAACACAGCTGTGATGTGACTACCCTACCTCCCTGCTCTGAAGAGATAAAGCTAAATTAGCCCACCTGAATTTCCCCACGCCCTGGTTGGTGGCGACCCTGCCTCGCTACTGTTCAACTGCCCCTTGTCATTCCTAGAGTACCCCACCCCAGCCACCATGGCAAGTCCCTGCCTAACTACTACAGGGGAAAACTCTTTTACTCTGGTTTACCCTCCCAACCTCTCCAAAACCGCTGCAAAATCTTTCAAGCACTCCACCCTGAAAAGTAACCCTGAGACTTTGATTTCCGACCTGCGTTACAGCGCAGACAATGGCACAGTCATTAACGACCTTATCTTCTACTCCAGACGAACCTCCTCCTGGCGCAAAACCTTTGCACACCTCCTCAATGTACGCGCAACCAGGAACATTCCTCATGGCACTAAGCTTACAATAGCACCCTCTGCAACCCTGCGAGCTGACCTCACAATCACCCTCTACAAAAATGGCATTGTCCTAATCCAAGCCTCATCCAAAAACCTTAACAAATTTGCGGACCTCTTTACCCTCCTCAGTAACCATGTGCACGACACTAACAAGGCACCTAACACCCACCCCTCCGACCCGCCAACCAGCCTGACTAGCGTCCCTAGTCACCCACAAGCCACCCCTCTAAGGGTTGCCAACTCGGGTCATCCTATCCCCTCTTGCACACCTACCAGCCTTGCCAACAGATGCACCCCTAGTCCTTTGGTCTCCTCCCCGCCAGCTCCCTACGATAACTGTGAGACCGCTTTGCCTTCAAAAACCTCCGATACCGGTCGAGCCACCCCTTCTACCCGATCCCCTTTGCATGCCGATAGTATTGCTCCCGAAATACCGCCCTCCTGCCCTCTAACGCCTCCCTCTTACTTAGATATCGAAACCCTGCACTCAAGAGCTGCCAAATTAACCCAGAGCATCCATATCTCCATTCTGGATCTAATGAACCTCCTTCACCTCGCTGAACTCTCCTTAGCCAACCTCAAACCCCAGCGGAACTCCTCCCCTCCTCACACCACAGAGCCCCCCATGCACCCACTGCCGCTATCCCAGAGACACCTTCGCCCTCGCAAGCAACTATTTCACATCTCTGAGGAAGAAACCTTAGCTCTCGTCCTCTCTTACAACTCTACACTCGACACCCCAAGTCCGCTAGACCTCTCTGAAGAGGAAATCCTTGCCATCCTCCGCGACCACAACTCTACCCCAGCTACCCTTTGTCCGCCAGACTCGAGTGACGAACATGCCATCTGCACGGTCACAATTAACCCCAACAGATCGGCTACCCTCCGCAACAGAAGTGTGGTCAAAAGCAATCTAGCGCCAGTTCTCCTGTCCGCCCTGACTCCCAACACTCCCTCTGATCCCTCTCTATCTGGTCTCCTAATCAATTGCCGATCGGCCGTTAAACACGCCGCCGATATTGCCGATCTCATCCTGAACAAAAACCTCGACTTAGCAATTCTGACAGAATCTTGGCTCAACGATGCCTCATCTCCATGCCTGGACCTCTTAGTCCCTCCCAATTATAACATTGCAAGACTGGACAGGCAATCTAGCAAAAAGGAGGAGGCATCGCATGCATCTACCGCTCTAACCTCCTTGTCACTGAACCCCTGGCTGATTCCACTGACTCCTGCGAATACCTCGCCCTTTCCATTTGCAGCAACTCCACCCAACTGTGCAATTTGCACATCTTTTACCACCCCCCAGGCATGAACGATTCCTTCACTGACCATCTCATGGAACTCATCACAGCTAAGATCTCCTCCAACGCTAAAGATATTTTCCTGGGTGATTTCAACCTTCACTGGAATGACCCCAAGGATCCTCATGTCAATGCCATCAAAGACCTCTTGGATGATCAAGCCCTGACCCAAGCCTGCTCACTCCCAACACATACGCAAGGGGCCACCCTTGACTGGATCATCTCTAAGGAATCAACAGTCAAGCTTATCTCTATAGACCCTTGCGACTGGTCTGATCACCACGCCATCGCCTTCCTACTACCTAGCACCCACAAGACAAGGGCACCGCAACCAGTGATTCCTAAACGCTGGGTCAGAGACACTAAAAATCTGGACCACATGGAACTGGAAGCTCGCTGCAAATCAGACCTCCCACCCCCCTCGCATATCACAACGGTCAGTGACCTCAACGATCACTACTCTACAACTATATCGAACATTCTGGATGACCTAGCCCCACTAAAACTAAAGAGAACCCAAATCAAAGATCGGAACCCCTGGTTCACTGGATCCCTCAACAATGAGAGGAGAGCCCTCCGACAATCCGAAAAGAATCTGGAGACAGCACCCCTCTGTAGCACATCTAAAAATTCTCCGCCAGGCCAGAAATGCCTACAACAGGAACATCATCAACTCAAAAAAGAATTCTTCAGATCTGAACGGGGAACGCCAAGAATAGACCCCGCAAGCTCTTCGAATTGGTCAAACACCAATCCAACAAACTGGCCAAAACCGCGAAAGAAACCCCCAAGTCCTTAATATCATCCGAGGAATTCTCCTCCTTTTTCGCTGACAAAGCCACAGCCTTAGGAAAAGAACTTAGTGTCGCCACATACTCTCTATTCCCTCCAGACCTGCCTCCTCCTCCAGCGCTGCCCCCACACCTAAAAATCAAGCACGCTGGACCGACTTCAATCCCTATCATGAAGACTCCGTCGCTAAAATCCTATCGACCTTAAACCCGAACAACCATTTTAATGACCCTCTCCCCCCCAACTGCCTAGTGGCCGCCGCCCAGTCCATTATTCCAAGCTAGACTGCAATAATTAACGCCTCTCTGCGGCAGGGATCCATTCCTGACTCTCTGAAAGCAGGCCAAGTCCTCCCCATTTTGAAAAAGCCGTTGCTGGACCCAGCTTCCCCGACAACTTCAGACCTATCTCTAACATCCCTCTCTTAGCCAAAGTGTTGGAGAAATGTGTACAACAGCAACTAAGTCAACACATCAACAACTTCCACCTACTTGATGACTTCCAATCTGGATTCAGACCCGGGCACAGCACTGAAACCACCATGCTCCACATCGTTGATGATGCCCTCCAAGCCCTTGACCAAGGCAAAACCTGTCTCCTAATCCTCCTAGATCTATCCTCGGCCTTCGACACGGTCAACCATGAAAAACTACTCGAACGCCTCAAACTCAGGATGGGATTAGATGGCACCGTTCTAAAGTGGTTTAGATCCTTCCTCCAAAACCGTTCACAGAGATTCCTAATCAACGGCAACCTATCGGCTCCCTCTCCGGTCACGGTTGGATTCCCTCAAGGATCAACCCTGTCCCCTACCCTCTTCAACCTTTACCTTGAACCTCTTACCGAAGTTATACGCACAGCGAATATCTCCTACCATATGTACGCTGACAACACTCAGATCTACATCAAGACCTCATCCCTCGAGGAGATTCTCTCCCTGAACGAAGCCCTGAAACTCACTGTCCATTGGCTCGCCTCCAATCAACTCAAACTCAACGCAAAGAAAACAGAATTTCTCTTAATTTCCCCCTCAAAAACCAATCTTGAGATGCAGACATGGATTAAGGCTATCACAGCCTTAGATTGCCCACCGACCATCGTGGACTCGGCCAAATCTCTGGGAATTACCCTGGACAGAAACTTGAACATGCCAGACCACATCAACGCGATGGCCAAATCAGCCAGATTCCACCTGAGCTACCTTAGGAAACTGAAACCCTTCCTCGACACTGCCGATCTAAAAATGGCAGTCCAAGCTCTCGTCATCTCCAGACTGGAATATGGCTGCTCTACCCTCTCGGATTTACCAAAGATCTCCCTGGCACCTTTAAAAGCCTGCCTCAACACTGCCGCCAGACTTCTTACCAGCTCAAGAAAATTCGACCACATTTCTCCACACCTGAAAGCTTTGAATTGGCTTCCTCTTGAGGCTAGAATGCAGCTTAAACTGGCCTGTATCACACACAAGGCCTTATACTCAAACTCCCCTGCTTATCTTGCACAGAAACTTGTGGTATCCGGAGGAACCAGAAACTCCCGATCCGCCAGAGATCTCCTGCTACAACCTGCACGCTTCCGGAAGAAAAAACGTACAATCGGGCTTTCTCTGGGGCCGCTCCGAGAATATGGAACTCTCTCCCGCCCACCATCAGAAGAATCCCTTCACTGACACGCTTCAAAAAGGAGGCCAAAACCTTCCTTATGGGTAAATTCCTCGTTTAAATGTTGCCTCCAACCAGCACAGAGACTCTGATTAACTCCTGACTAGCGCCTCCCTTCGGATTACCTAGTCACCTCTCCTAGAAACCTGGGGACTTGTTTCGAGCAACTATAAAGCGCAAACCGTACATTCGTGTCCACTATCTTTCATATATCCTGCACCCTGCCCTCTTTTACCTTTTGTATATTATTGTGATTCCAAGCCTATTGTACATTTCTATGTTTCCTGTAAAGCGCTCTGATACCCTAACGGGTCAAGTTCGCGCTCTATAAAACACAAAAATAAATAAATAAATAAATAAACATGTTCACAGGATACAATGCAAAGATGTCTAGTGTGGCTCTGATGAGGCGATGGTGGGGGGATCGTCAATCTATATGTTTAATTTACTAATGATACAGCTCTTCTCTGAGAAGCAGAGTTTTTATTTGCAAGCATCATTTTCTTATCTCGGCAGGGCAATGTTCTTAGTGCATTGATATAGTCTCTTGTAGATTGTTTGTGTGGTCCGGGTTTACATCACACAATTGCTTGTAATACGTACTATGTGTATTCCATACGTTTGATAACTTTTAAAAATAAAATGTAAATATTACTTAATCTTATTTTATTTATTATAGGTCAGTGGAACAATGTACAACACAGGGAGGCATGTTTCCTTAAAAGTGGACAAGGAACATTTAGTAAACATTTCTGGAGGGCCAATGACTTACAGTCATCGCCTAGAAGAGATCCGGCTACACTTCGGCAGTGAAGACAGCCAAGGGTCAGAGCATCTTCTTAATGGACAGCCATTCTCTGGCGAGGTACGTCTTTTCAAATTAAATGACAGAATCTTCTAGCATTACTTTTAACCTAATATTAGTATGTAAATAATTACATATCCTGCAAAATTCGTCTCAATTTAGAATAACAGAGTTGTTTAAAAAAATGTGTCCAGTACAATAGAGTGCTGTATAATGTCCCTGCAAACTTAAGGTCCAACGGACCTATCATTCTTCCATTCTTACCATCTTTTGTGATGAACTGTATTGTACCTTCCATTTAATTTTGCTGCACAACTATTCTCGTTTACATACCCTAATATTGTTTCTACCATGAATTCTACACGTGCAAAACTAGCGGCGTATCTTAAGCTCCTGGCAAATATGGCATTTAGCACATGAGAATACAAACGATAAATAGCGCCAGAAAGTAAAGTTCAAGCGGTGCAAATTGGTCCATCTTACAACGGCTCGAACTGACAGAAAAGTACCGCAAATAGAGTGAAATTTAGCACCAGCTCAAACACACTGCACCCATGGTTCAAACATCTTTAAAAGATGGCTTAAATGTGAACTGATGTAAAACTCCACTGCAAGTCATTGATAAATCAATTTTTCAAAACAGTACAGTGTTAAGTAACATAGTGGAGAAATTACAAGGCATTGAGGAACTCATTTTTCATTCCGATCTAACCTCATGTGATTTGGAAAAGTTGCCTCATCTCTTGTGCCGCTATAATTATCTATTGTTTTTGGGCTTTCAAAAAGTATACATCCAGGAGATAGGCAAACATTGCATCATACCAGCCGAAAGACAGAAAGGCCAGAGCCTTCCACAGTCAAAATAGCTTTTGGTTGGTTGTCACTGCAAGGATATGAAATAATAACATTTCTACATATCTCACTTTTAGATGCCATGCACCCTTCTTTGTGGGCTACAAGGCCTACATTGGAGAGACTTATTAATATTTAAAAGGAAGATCTTTTCCCTGTCTAAAGATTTATTTTACAGCTGTAGGCCTGAAGCCATGTTTCCCTGTGTCACATTGGTGGATGGCACAATAGATACATTTCTTATAACAGCAACAGATACATGCCTGGGAAAAGAATTTGACTACGAGCACATGAGAAACCCGTGGACGAATAAAAGATTATTATGCTCTAGCCTAAGTGTATGATCAAGTTTGTGTTCCCATGTCCAGTGTGGGATTTTTGTCTACTGTTGCTGTGTCTGACTTGTGAATCCACAAAGAGATTGAAACAAAAACAAATGATTTCTATTGATGATGCAACTAAAGGGGTGTTGTCCCACGGACTTGTGGATTATAACTTATCGTCTACACCATTGAACTTGACCAGAGCTTCTTGAGACTTGCCCCTGAATTTTGCAGATGGCTTTGGACTTTCCTTGCAGACTCTTTGCTGAACCCCTTTCTGCAGACCTTATGCAGAACCTTCCTTTGATCCCTACCCGAACCATTTCCCAAATCTCATTGCCCTTTGAATGGACTCTTTAAGATAATCCCCTATGTCTCATTGCTTTCCCAAAGTGTGGTTTAGACTGACACTTACTTCAACTTACTGAAGACTCCTGACCAAGCTTCTGCAGTGCTACTGCTGGTGTTGCTAATACTCTTGTACCTTATCCCTATCATTTTTTATTTGATTTCTGAACTCTGAGTATTTCTGTGCCTTGGTCTGTGCTTGGAAAACTTTGATTGCTAATGCATAGAAAAGACCAATTGGGTTTAGTATCTGAGCATCAGATTCTCATGTTATTGTCCTGTATTGCAGGAACCAAGCTCCTTGTTTGTTTAATCCTAGTTCGCCTAAACTTCTTTAGGAGGCTTGGCCTCCCTGTTGCCATCATCTATCTCTACAGCTTGGTCTTAAGAGTGATTTATTTTGAACTTATTTACTAATTTAAAATAAACACCTTGAACTTAGCTACCAATTCCTGGTCCTCATTCTGTAGCCAAATTGGTTTTACTGTTAATTGAAATTGAACATTGATTGGACAAGAAATGCTAACACTCTTTCCCCTCAGTGCAACTTATAACGATCCATTGGAAGACCAAGATAGAAAGAAATTATGTGGTTTAGCGATCCAGTAAAGGAGGAGACCTAAACTCCTACCGGGGGCCAGGAATGCTGGATCACAGGAAAACTGTATCTTAAACATCAGTTACAAACATATCGGGGCTTATTTACAAGCCCCCTGCACCGCGGGAGCATGACGTTTTTTGACACTCCGGTGGCACAGATTACAAACTCATATCTATGAGGACACGCAAAGCCACCATGCATGGATTTGAATGGCCTCATGGATATGGAATAAGGCAAGGCAGCGCAAATTGCTGCATTGCCTTACTCTGCGCTCAGGAGGCGTTCCATGGACGTTGCAGTGGGTTTTCGCACGCAACACCCATGGATTTTGACCCTGCCCCAGATTTACAAGAGTATGTAAACCTGGGGAAGCACCAAATCTTTATGCCTCCTGAAGTGAAACGTAACAAGGAGACATTTCTTTATTTCTCGTTATTTCCTCTTTCAATGTGTGCTGCATTCTGCAGCACAAATAGAAAGAGGATGATGCCTCATAGGATTGGTTCTGTGCAGGAAGGTGCCTCTTCCTGTACGAAAACAATCCTGTCGACAACACAGGCACCTTTGCACTATGGTGCAAGGGTGCCTGATATGGCGCTAGGCAGCGAAAATGGCACCAGCGCAGGGAGAAAGGACAGTAATGTATGGTATTGCATAAATACGGTGCATTCCTACCCTTTCAATTTGGCGTAGGGCAGCAAAGCAAGGTGACTTGCGGCGCTGCCCTACGCCAAATCCCCATAAATAAGGGCCATATTGTCCCCCCGGAGTTTATAACAGAGAATCTAAGTCTATTGGGGCAGTCGTTTTATAAATGATATTTAGGACATGATATATTTGTCAGATAATAATTTTGTCAACGAAATTCTGACAAGCAACCATCATTTATACTTATCTCAGCAGGAACAGAGAAAGATGGTGCTGGGACCTTAAGTGTGTCGTCAGGCGGCAGAGTGTGAATCGTTTGGAGCTGTGTAGTGTACACCAGGCAAAGAGTTTCAAATGTATTTCCTTTATTGATTGGCAGACATGGAGTGATATTAAGGCTGAAGTGATACCAGAGCCTTTCAAACAGAGAATGAGCTTGGCTTTTAAATATTGTACTCTTTTAGGTTTACTCTGCTAGGCTTAGTTCTTTATCTGGCATAAGGAGGATTACACAAAGCTGAAGAGGGGGACGTACACACTTTTGGTCACATTGTTGACTTGTTATGTTTAGAATACATCTTGGTTGAAGAGGACTGCTGGAACTCTGAATGGATTAGAAAGAGTGGGGGGTGGAGGGGTGGAGCCCACAATGACAGCCTTTAGAATCCTTGGCAACAATGAAGAGAATTTTGTTGTTTTCATCTTTCTGTCAAAGTTAGTTGGCTGACACCAATTTTTATGTATGTGTGTATTTATTGATATTTATATGGCGTGAACCTAGCTGTGAAACTATGGAGTGCTGTACATTCATGAGAGGATGGGAGACAATTGTAGATTGTGTATCAAATATGGATTACACAAATACATTTGACATACATTCAGGCACAGGCGGATTAAGGAATTTGCCCAGAATCACAAGATGTTGATCCTAGTGCTGAAGCAAGGATTCAATCTAGGTCCCCAGGTTCTAAAGGCAGCATCTAGATCCACTACATCACACTTCCTCCTTATGGTGGAGACAATTACGCATTAATCTTCTATTTTGAAGTTGTTTCAGTATTCTAATTTGTTTTTGGATATCACCACCATACTCATGGTTGCCAGTATTGTTACTATTATGGATTTCAGCATCCATTTTGTTGTTAAAGAGTTTTGGTGAGATGGTTAAAGCTTGAAATACACAACAGGTCACTTAAGTGTTTTTTAAAAAGAAAGAATCACGCTTTACTAAAATGGTGTATTTTGAAATCAATGATTCAAACCATTGGACCATTATGCACTTCAAACTAACTCTAGCTGAGATACAAGAAGACTATGGTCAACCATATTTAAGGTTGTTGACATGTATTGAGGAATCAAGGCAAAATATTGGCCTTTGTGCTTGGCGGAAAAGTCTTCCCTAGTTTTCAATAACATGATTTCAGTACTTATCTGAGGTCTAAAGTGTGACTAAAACTGACTGAGGAGATGCGGAGGACCGTGCAGCACAGCGGCTAAATTCAGGGAGACGTGCTTCTGAGTACTGACAGCAAAATACTGAGGAGCCTCA
>CAWUFW010009813.1:600000-751667 GCA_963921515.1 Calotriton arnoldi | reverse complement strand
GTCTGTGCTGTGTTGGTGCTCCGGACCCTCTGCTTTTGCCTGACTTCCTGTTTCAAGGACTTCCTGTTGCCTGACGGATTTCTCGGATTACTGAACGCCGGCGTTTGTCGGTTGTTGGTAAACTTCTGGATTGCAAGCTGGACATTCGATTGTGGTGGACATCTGTTCATATGCCTTTGCGGATTGGGGAACGAGTACAGGTAGTGTTGCCTGCCGTTCTTTCCCCCCAGTGACTTATTTTTGCCTTTTTTCCCCTGCTCTATGGGCTCATATATAGCGGAGTTGAAAAACGCGGCTGCGTTTTTTCTACGCTTGTCCCACTGATCATTGCTCCTAGATAGCAGTCTACTGGAGACTCTTATGATTTAATGAATTCCCCCTTACTTAGTAGTTGTTAGTAGTATGGGTGCACCCTATAAGGGAATGGAAACAAACCATATTCTCTTCTCTTAGGAAAGGGGTTTTTTGTGCTTTGGCTTTTTTCCCCTGTCCTTGTTTTCATCTTGAACCCAGGAGGTGCTATTCCTATGGACAGTATAAATTTGAAGTAATCCTGGATCAGTGTACCTTGTGGCCTACGCCTTCCTGTTGGATGACATCGGATTGGGATAATACTTACGAATCCCTTTCTAGCCATTTCTAGCCATTGAAGTCTGTGCAGAGGGTAAGAGTGTTGTCCTGTTTTCCAAGTGCTACGCTCAATTGTGTGCGTGTGAGTGTGATTGTTGCGGTGTTAACCTGTCTTGTGTTGGTTTTTTATAGGTTACCCTGAGTTCCCGCTAGAACACAGACAACAGAGATATCTCGCCACCAAAGCTGATCCAAAACCTGGTCCCCTGGTTTTGTTTTTCCCCCCACCTTCTTCCATGGTTCTTGTTCGCCGACGCCGGTATATAAGATAGGCGTTGGCGACCGGAGCTGAGGAGGAGGAGTGGGATTATTCTTCGCTCCCGCAGTATTGGGTGGTTCTACAGTGGTGGCAGGACACTCGTACATTGTTTTTGATTGTTTACTTAGTTTAGGGCCGATTCTAGTTAGGGATTGCTCTAGTCTTAGTTCTTGATAGCTCTGTTCCTTTTTAATTGCTTCAATTAGTTTATGTAGTGTTGGTTGTCCTCTTACTAGTGTGGCTTTGAAGGCATTATGCCATCCTTCCACCGTGTTGTTAGTTTTAGCTTTTTGAGCTACAGTGCTAGCCAGGGGATCTGGAATTTTGGTTGTCTATGGTGCCCTGACCTATGTAACCTTCCCACCCAGGTGTCTTCAAAGTAGTCTAGGAAGGGAGTTAGTTTACTCTCATTTGCTTGATAGAAAGGGCTTTCCAGAAGTATGTTATAATGGTTGGCTACTTTAGTTGTTGGGACATAGGCCAGGGCTATTAATTGTTTTATTTGGCAGGCAAAGTTGCTATTGGTGGCATAATCTATACTCAGAGTAGATTTTTGTAGGTGTCTCCAGATACTCTGATTGAAGTGGTAATAGCAACCTTGTATTGCAGTGTGTGGGTATAATTTTAAAATTGACTGAAGCATTGCTTGTTCAAAGTCAATGATTATTCTTTGTGGAAAGTAATTGTCAGAGAATTGTTTTAGTACAGTCAGGAGCTCTATATAGGTGGTGTTTTGTTTATTAGGGAGTAATGCATATATGAAGGGGATATTAGTATCTTCATATTCGCAGTGGATGGTATATAGCTGGTAAAACGGCTTGGGGCAAACTTTGAATGTGCCATCCATCATCCACGTTTCCTAGTTTTTAAGTTTTTGTGAATTGTTGTTTGTAGCAAAGATGATAATTCGTTTTTCATGACTTTCATTGTCATAAAGAGGGACGTTTTCATCTTTGTGGGTGATGGTGTATTCAGGTAAGATTTGTATTTCTCCAAAAGTTTGGGAGGTAGGTGGTGTTTGAGCTGTAGCTCTTTTAGTTCTGGCAATTAATCTTTTTAAAGTGGGGATGGACGGTAGTTGTCCTGTGACGTGTTCAGGAACTCGAGTTAAAACATTTTTAAGTATTTGTGTACTTGTTTGTGGGGAACTTGTTCTTGCTTCTCTTATTGTTTCTAGGGCATCTCTGACTTCAATTTCAGTCACATTGGGGGGATGGTTGTGTTCTCTAATACTAACTACATTGGTTTCTACTGCAGTAGCAAGCATTAGAGTAATATTTGCTACATTTCCAATGTGTTTTGTTTTCCTGTGTATAAGTGTAGCCCATGTAGCAAAGAAGTGGTTTCCCCTTTTGCGAAGTTATTAATTTTGCTCCTTCTGCCATTTTTTTGTCTATCTGTGAATATATATATATATATTATATATATATATATATATATTCACTGAAAAAACCATAGGTTTCAGGGACGTTATAGTTACAAATTAGCATTTAAAAAACCTTTGAAATTCACTGAAAAAACCATAGGTTTTAGGGACAGTTATAGTTAGTTGGACATTGCACTCGTACAAAACCCGTGAAATTCCCCCGTTATAGTTAGTCCAGCTAACTATAACTCGCGCCCCGCAATGCACTGCTGATGACGTCACATATTACATCACTCATGACATGGTCAGTGACATCACTGATGACATCACTGATGACATCTCAAATGACATCACTGATGACATCACTGATGACATCATCCAGTGACTGTGTGTTTCTCTAAAGTTTAAATATTTTTAATATATATATGAAAAGACGTATTGAAGAATGAGTGGGTGTGTAAGTGTCTGTATGGATGATTTAGTAGGTGCGTGACTGACTGTATAAGTGAGTGATTTAACGTATCTTACTGAATGCATGGGTTAGTGACTAAACTGGGTGAATGTCTGTATCCGTCTGTCTGTTGCTGTGTAAGTGGCTGCATGTGTTTGTGAATAGCTACATGAGTGTCTATTTGAGTTATTGAATGCTTGTGTGAGTATCTGTATGGGTGCCTGAGTGTTTGTGTGGGAGGGGTGTGTGCGACTCTGTGCATAGATGTGTGAGTGGGTGATTCACTGGGTGGATGGTTTCAAGAGTGCATCTGTGATAGACTGTATGGGTGGGTAAGTGTGTGTAAGAGTGTGTTAGTGAGTGAATGTATGTCCCAGTGGTACATGTGTGAGTAACTACATATGTGAAAGGCAGTATATATGTGTGTTGGAGTATATAAATAGCTATAAGCGAGAGTGACTGATTGTGATAGTGGCTGTATGGATGAGTGTGTGCTTGTATCAGTGATTGTATAAGAGCGTAAGAATGTGCTAGTATTTGTATGAGTAAGTGAGCTGGTGTGTGTATAACTGTATAGGTGAGTAAATGGTAGTGTGTTTAATTATTTGCATGACTGACTAGGTGTGTGAGTACCTCTATGGATGAGTGGCGGTGTTTGAGTGTCTATATAGGAGTATGAGTGCATATGATAGTCCTGTACTGAGTGACCGTAAGTATGAGTGACTGTACGGGTGAGTGAGTGGATGTGTGCGTAGACCTAAGAAACAGTGTGTGGGTATGTAGTTATTGGTGTTGGAGTGTCTATGGTTTTGCGAATGGCATTCTGTAATTTAGAGTGGGTGTATCAAAGGTTATATTAGGGTGTGAGAAGATGCATGAAATTATCACACGGATGATGTCATCAGTGATGTCATCAGTGATGTCATTTGAGATGTCATCAGTGATGTCATCAGTGATGTCACTGACCATGTCATGAGTGATGTAATATGTGACGTCATCAGCAGTGCATTGCGGGGCGCGAGTTATAGTTAGCTGGACTAACTATAACGGGGGAATTTCACGGGTTTTGTACGAGTGCAATGTCCAACTAACTATAACTGTCCCTAAAACCTATGGTTTTTTCAGTGAATTTCAAAGGTTTTTTAAATGCTAATTTGTAACTATAACGTCCCTGAAACCTATGGTTTTTTCAGTGAATTTCAAAGGTTTTTTAAATGCTAATTTGTAACTATAACATGTCTGAAACCTACGGTTTTTTCAGTGAATTTCAAAGGTTTTGTAAATGACAATTTTTAAATGTATTAATTGTTATATACATTTTTTTAATACTGATTTACTACATTTTTTGAAACAATTTTATATAACATATTTTATTTTTTAAATTACATTGTAATTACATTATACATTACATTATAAAAAATACTTTCTCAGAATGAATTACTTTAGTTTAAATACTTTGCACATAGGCAATAGACTTTTAAGTACAGTAGTTACAGTTGTTGCAATGGGCAACACATTTTCAAACACAATGCAACATTCAGCTCAATGTGAATTTCTAGTTAAATGCAATTAGTTACTTTATGGATTACTTTTCTAACCACAGGACTGGATCCTAGATTCAGTCCTGGCACATCTCCTGTAAACAGTTGAGTAAAAGCGTTTTGGTTACACTCGTGATTTTTAAGGAATATTATTGTATTTTAAAAGTTGACACTTAGAAACTTTTTCTCATAGAATGACCAATGTTATCCTATGGAAGGAAATTCACTTAGGAGGTAAAAACTGTTATCGTTACTTTTTGTTACTCAGTGTTGGATCCTGGTTCCAGCACTGGTGCATCTCCTGTAAACAGTTGAAAGAATGCGTTTAAGTCATACAGGCGATTTTTAAGGAATATTTGTAGTTTGTGAAAATCGACACTTTGAAACTTTTCTGCTGAAAACCAGACAATGGATTCCTATGGAAGAAAATATAAGTTACTGGTAAGTACGGTTAAAATTACTTTTCAGGGTCAGTGCTGGGCTAAAAGATGCAGCACTGGGTTCTCTCCTGATAACAGGTGAGTAAATTGGAATTACGTACTTTGGTTGATTTTAGAGGAATATTATAAAGTTCCAAAACTCCACACTTAGAAGAATTTCCAAGTGAAACCAGTCAATGTTAGCCTATGAAGGAAATTCAAGTTACCGGTAAGTACGGTTAAAATTAATTTTGAGGATCAGTACTGGGCTGAAAGATGCAGCACTGAGGTCTCTCCTGATAACAGGTGAGTAAATCAGAATTCGGATTTCGGCTGATTTTAGAGGAATATTTTAAAGTTCCAAAAATCAACACTTAGAAACTTTTTCAGCAAAAAGCAGGCAATGATATCCTATGGAAGGAAATTCAAGTTACTGGTAAGTACGGTTAAAATTACTTTTGAGGATCAGTACTGGGCTGAAAGATGCAGCACTGAGGTCTCTCCTGATAACAGGTGAGTAAATCGGAATTCGTATTTCGGCTGATTTTAGAGGAATATTTTAAAGTTCCAAAACTCCACACTTAGAAGAATTTCCAAGTGAAACCAGTCAATGTTAGCCTATGGAAGGAAATTCAAGTTACCGGTAAGTACGGTTAAAATTACTTTTCAGGACCAGTACTGGGCTGAAAGATGCAGCACTGAGGTCTCTCCTGATAACAGGTGAGTAAATCGGAATTCGTATTTCGGCTGATTTTAGAGGAATATTTTAAAGTTCCAAAAATCAACACTTAGAAACTTTTTCAGCAAAAGAAGGCAATGATATCCTATGGAAGGAAATTCAAGTTACTGGTAAGTACGGTTAAAATTACTTTTCAGGACCAGTACTGGGCTGAAAGATGCAGCACTGAGGTCTCTCCTTATAACAGGTGAGTAAATCGGAATTCGTATTTCGGATGATTTTAGAAGAATATTTGCACAATGGTGAAGGGAGGGGCGGGGCCTGAGGTGACATCTGTGCAAACGCGCCCCGTGGTGCGTTTTAAGTTGGGGGATTAAGTCCCCTTGAATCCTGAGGGTCCCTAGGGGCCAACTAGCCCACCAGGAACCTCCAATATGCGCCAGGGGCTGCGTTGCAGAGATGTGTAGAGAGGCCACACCCCTTTTTACACCTCTCTGCAACGCAGCTCTGTGGCGCTTTCTGGATGTACCTGTTGGGCTAGTTGGCCCCCAGGGACACTCAGGATTGAAGGGATTTAATTCCCCATCTTAAAACGCGCCACGGGGCCTGTTTGCACACATGTCACCTGAAGCCCCGCCCCTCCCTTCACCACTGTGCAAACGCGCCCCGTGGCGCGTTTTAAGTTGGGGGATTAAGTCCCCTTGAATCCTGAGGGTCCCCGGAGTCCAACTAGCCCACCATATACCTCCAAAAGCGCCACAGAGCTGCGTTGCAGAGAGGTGTAAAAGGGGCGTGGCCTCTGTACACCTCTCTGCAAGGCAGCCCCTGGCGCATACTGGAGGTTCCTGGTGGGCTAGTTGGCCCCCAGGGACCCCCAGTATTCAAGGGGAATTCGTCCCTCTGCAAACGCGCCAGGGGGCGCGTTTGCAGAGTGGTGAAGGAAGGGGGCGGGGCCTGCGGGCCTGATCGTTTTAAAAAAAATATATATATTTTGTCCCCTGAAGGGGGGCTGTGTGGCCCCCCTTCCTTTTTTTCTCTTTTTGGGCCCTGGGGACCCCATCTCCCAGGGCCTTACCCCTTTTTTTAAATTACAAAAAAAAAAAAAACGGGAAGGGGGCCGCGTGGCCCCCCTTCCCTGGGCCTGTATTGGCCCCGGGGACCCCATCCCCCGGGGCATGGCCTCTATATTTATTATTTTGAGGGGGGCAGCGTGGCCCCCCTCCTCTGGCCATTTTAAGGCCCCGGGGACCCCATCCCCCGGGGCCGGCCTTTCCATTTTTTTTTTTAATTTTATTTTCTCTTTTTTGGGGAGGGGGCCGCGTGGCCCCCTCCCGGGCCACTACTTGCCCCGGGGACCCCATCCCCCGGGGCTGGCCTCTCCGTTGGGGACTGTGGGGGTCCCCAAACCCCCACAGTCCCGCCGGCTCCCGTGTCCTACGGGAGCCGGCATTGCTCTACACATGGGGAGCTGCTAAGATGCAGCTCCCCATGTGGAAAGCAATCTGCTTTGGATATTGGAAGAGAGAGCAGGTTTCCCTGCTCTCTCTTCCAATATCCAAAGCAGTTTGCTATGGCAGGACGGGAGCCGCGAGGCTCCCATCCTGCCATAGCAAACTACAGTGTCCCGGGGGTAGGCACCCCGGGACACTGCAGGAGCTGGCCCTGGGGGTGGTGGTCCCCAGGGCCATCAAGGGCTCCAGGAGGGGGCCGCGCGGCCCTCCTCCCATTCAGTACACAGCCCCGGGGAGGTGGTGGTCCCCGGGCTCTGGGGTCCGTAACGGACCCCCATATTAAAATGTTTAGTGCCCCGGGGAGGTGGCGGTCTCCGGGCGTGTGGGGGCTGGAGCCCCCCCACACAGGTTTTATAATGTATTAAAAAAAAGCCCCGGGGAGGTGGTGGTCCCGGGGCTGCGGGAGGGCTCAGAGCCCTCCCGCACCATTTTTTAAAAAAGCCACGGGGGTGGCGGTCCCCGGGGCTTGGGGGCCCTTTGAGGCCCCCCACACATTAAATTATCCCCCCCCCACCATGCCCCGGGACTTGGCCCACCCGGGGCCAATTAACATCGAGCGCGGGAGCCCGCGCTACGATTTTGTTTTCCGGCAGGATTCGCGCACCCTGAGCGCATCCTGCCGATTTTTTAAAAAATTATTTATTTATTTTTGCCCAGGGGGTCCTTGTGGGACCCCTGAGCAAACCTAGGGGGTCAGGGTGTTTCTACCCTGCTCCCTTTGTGCGCTTTGCGCACTTGTTTCTGTCCCTCGGTTCTACCGAGGGACAAAATGGCTGCCAACATTTCCTGAATCGGAATGTTGACAGCCAATTAACATGCAGCTCGTGATCGGGACGGTGCGCGCAGGGTGCGCTGAGGGTACGCGGACCCTACTCGGCCATAGATATCACTAACTTTTTACTTTTCATTTTCTCAGCAACTACTGAACGGATTTACACCATTTAACAAAAGGGTTCTTTCTGAACCAAGAACTACCTGTTTGCCAAATTTGGTGTAATTCCGTTCAGCAGTTCGGGCTGTAGCCGTGTCTAAAGTTTCCTATGGAAAAATGCATGGGGAAAACGCGTTTTGGGACCCCCCTTTTTCTCGGCCCCCGCTTGACGAATCCCCCGAGACTTTCAGGGTAGGAGCGGACCGGAGCGGGCCACAAAGTTTGAAAATTTTGCGAAGATACGTCAACCGGCAAGAGAGTTATTTTAAATAGAATGTCGCGGATTTCCTATGGATAATAGGTTGTAACTATAACTATCTACTGGCGACCGCCAGTAGATAATATATATATATGTATATATATATATATATATATATATATATATATATATATATATATATATATATATATATATATGTCAAACAGTTCCAGTTCCGTCAATAACACCAGTTTCCCGCCAATTCTAGGCCGGTGCCAGCCGCGGCGACAGAAACCACCAATATATTTAGCAAACATCCAATCTTCATAAGAAGGAAAACGGCACACCAAATCCACCACGAGTATTTATTCAGGAGCAGTGAAGAACAAGGAACAACTCGTTTCAGCCGAAACGGCCTTAGTCAAGTTCAACATTTCCTCTAATGACCGCACCATTTATACACGTCATAATAGAAATGGGAGACAGACTGTGCAACATCATACCATTAGAATCAAAATAATTAGTGATATTACTTCGTCAATATAGTTTTTGTAAGGCCCATAATGTTCAAACTCAACTGTTAGCATATAAAACCAACATAAGAATCAGATGGAATGAAATATGATCGCCGTGAGTATTTCATTTCCGGCATCGTATTATATAGACATAGAGGACATCCTATCCTTAAAGTCCGATATAGTGGTAATAACATATTAAATGCAAAATATATACATATATACATGTGCAAAAAAATATAGCATTAGTTGAAATAGAATGCCCCCTTTAAAGAATGCCGTCCGTGTTGTGGGATTCCGTTCGTAAAAACAAAGTCCGGGCACCAAATGCGTCAGCACTTTTACAATTCATAATATCATCTGTGCCCTACTATACACATATATATATATATATATGAAACACAAAAATAGAGAAAATAGGAGTAAAAGGTCTATGTACATTACCCCAGGCTATATAGTGCCATTCGTGAAAATAAACGAACTGCCGGGGACCCAATGAATCGGCATGTCCGCTCTATCACCATAGACATAGAAAGCAGACAATCTTAACAAGGCCTTAAAAGGGAACACTGCTCTATATTTCAAGAACTAATGCAAAATTATATCAACCTGCAATATGCATGATAAACGACCATTATACATCGGACTTAAAAAACGCAGAGGCAATTCCTAACACTAATATAAACAGTACAATCATATCAGCTGGTTCCCCATATGTACAAGAATTTTTAAAGTAAACAATTGCAAATGCAAAATATATACATGTATGGGAGTCCAACTTTTAAATTATGCAAAACAGTACCAGATAAAAAAATAAGCCAAACGTTTCCATAATATTATGGTTTCGCAGTATAAAGTGTTAGCCATTCTGAATAGCAGAAAATGCTACGTGGGCAAGGCAAAGGTATGAATACAAAATGTATTAGTGACATAAATAATACAAAAACCTACACCTAAGTCACATGTGTATAAGGTAATTCATGAAAACCCATAAGTGGGGGGACCTGGGACCTATGCTGAATGACCTCAAGGAATAGCTAAATACACATCCTGAGTCCTACACTGCATAACCCAAACAGGGGCTATGTCTATGTATCAAAGACAAATGTCTACGTATGATGCACATCTGGGAAAGACATATCCCAAGATACCACCAGGTCCTTCCACACACAAAGGGAGCATGTGAAAATAAAGTGAACTAAAAATAACCCTAACCTGAAAGAAAGGGAAAGGTGTAATATACAATAGTGTGAATAATTATACAAATACTAACGGGAGCTAGGAGACAGTAATCTGTATATTTTGGACAAAAATCCTAATGCCCAAAATGAGTTACAACCCGATGTGGGTAGCCAGTTCCTCTTCAGCATTTAACCCAAAAGGTGTTCTTGTGTTTAGGTCAATTATATATCTGGATTCTAGAATCCGTAGCTGTCTCTCTCTGTCACCTCCCCTGATGTGTTTAAGTACCCGGTCAAGTCCCATGTATTTGAGCAGAGTGTAATCACACTTGTGGACATTATAAACATGTCTCGCTACCGGGTAGCTAAAGTCAAAATTGACTATTACTCTTTGATGCTCTAGTACACGCTTTTTCACTGGCAGCTTGGTACTTCCTATATAGCGGAGACCACAGGGACATTCTAGGGCATAGATAACATGGTCAGTTGTACAGGTAATAAATTTAGAGATAGTTCTTTCCCTGCCATTAGCCGTTTTATAGTTTTTTTGATTTTCACTGTTTTTACACGCTTTACATGCATGGCATTTATAGAATCCCTTGTTAGACTGTAACCAATTGGTCCTTGTCCTTCACTGCTCCTGAATAAATACTCGTGGTGGATTTGGTGTGCTGTTTTCCTTCTTATGAAGAGTGGATGTTTGCTAAATATATTGGTGGTTTCTGTCGCCACGGCTGGCACCGGCCTAGAATTGGCGGGAAACTGGCGTTATTGACGGAACTGGAACTATTTGACAAAATGTAATGGTATGCAATTTCATGGTAAATGCATAAATGGTATAGGGGTATGCATGGCTAAGCTCGCCACTACTCCCGCTCCCCTACCCTGCCCTAATCTACAAACCCCCTGTCTGCCACTTAACATACCCCGACCCCCACCCACCCCAGCGCTCTCTCTAAAACTACCCCAACCGCTTCCACTGCACTTAGGCCTAAAACCCTAACCCCTAATTTAAAAAACTACCCGACCCCCCACTGAGCCCTAGAAACTACCCCACCCTCCCCTAAGCCCTAAAAACTACCCCAACTACCCATTCCTCTCCCCCTGCCCTGAGCCCTAAAACCCTTCCCCTTAACATTCACCCAGCCCCCACCCCCGTGTTGTCCCTTAAACTATCACAACCCCTTCCACTGCCCTTAGGCCTAACGCCCTAACCTCTAATTAAAAAAACTACCCCATCCCCCTGAGCCCTAATAACTACTCCACCTTCCCCTAAGCCCTGAAAACTACCCTGACATCCCCCAGCCCTGAAAACTACCCCGACCCCACCTCCAGCCCTGAAAACTACCCCCAGCCCTGAAAACTACCCTGACCCCCTTCCCTGAAAACTACCCTGACCCTCCCCAGCCCTGAAAACTACCTCCACAGCCCTGAAAAATGCCTCCCAGCCTGCAGCACAGCCCCAAAAACTACCCCCCCCAGCACAGCCCCACTTACCTCATCGCATCCTCTGCCTCTCTTCTTGGCAAGGTCTCCCCCCCAGCACAGCCCCGAAAACTCCCCCTGCCCCAGCACAGACCCAAAAACCCCACCAGCCCCCAGCACAGCCCTAAACACTACCACCCCACCACCCCCAGCACAGCCACAAAAACTACCCCCTGTCCCCAGCACAGCACCATTTACCTCACTGCATCCTCTGCCTTTCTTCCTGGCAAGGTCTTCCTGGTTCCGCCTCTGCAGCAGCCAGCAGCTAGACAGTGCACTGCCTTAACCACGCATATGCATGGTTAAGGCATAAGCATGGTTACTCTTGCAAAGTCAGAACACGCATGGCGGAGGCCCCGGTGTTTCAACTGTTTTCCGATAACAATTAATGGGAGTAACCCATACAGTTTAGACTTTAAAGTCTAACTGTTTCCCCCAAGTCTTTTATGTACCATATCATTGAAGAGTGTGACATTATCTTCCCAACAGCCTCCCAACAGTTTCTCTGGTTTTTGTGGGCGGGGTGGGTACAATTTGAAGGAAGAATTTCCAATTGAAATTTATGGGCCATGATAGATTACCATTCCACTTCCGCAGCAGGCCTCATTTACTATGTCTCCTCATTCAGGCACGCTGATATCACTAATGTGAAGTCAATAGCGACGGGGAAAACTCTTGTGAAGGTAAAATGCCAACTAGCCTTTTTGTTTTGCTTTACTGTTAAAAGAAAATATTTCCACTAACAATATTTCAATTAATTTTATAGTTAAGAAAAAATGTAGCATTGTTATTACAAGAAAAAATGAAAACATTTATATAATTGATACCAAACATTCACCGTCTTTGATTGAAAAACCACAATACAATTAAAAATAAAGAAAGGATTTAAAAAAGTTATACATTCAATAGCAAACCATCTTCGTTTGATACAAATAATCTTTGTGTCACAGAATGTATAAGGTTGTGAATTATAAAAATGGGTTTCAAATAGAGGTTTTGATTAAAAACCCTGAACAAAAACAGAGAGCATGGTTCTTTCTGTCACAAAAGGGAAAACTTAAATTTGTCAGGCCACCAACATGAGTGAGCCATATATTTTTGCCTGACAAATTCCCTAATTTAAAGTTCACAAAAAACCTCACATCAGGATTGAGCTTGACTTACTTAAAAAAACTGTGTTAACTAAGCTTTTACCAGTTTCACATATGTGCAATTAAAAGGTAATCTTTTGTTTGTTAACCCCTTCGCTGCTAGGCCTTTTCCACCCCTGTGCTAAGCCTTTTTTTGGCTATTTAGGGTAGTTTGCGCTTAAGCCCCTGTAACTTTTTGACCACATAAGGTATCCACGCCAAATTTGCGTCCTTTTTTTCCAACATCATGGGGATTCTAAAGGTACCCAGGGTTTGTGGATTCCTCTGGAGGGGACCCAGAAATTAGCCAAAATACAGCTAAATGTAGTTTTTTTTGGAAAAAATGCGAAAAAAGGGCTACAGATGAAAGCGTCTGGTTTTTTCCCTGCAAATGGTATCAAAAAAGGGGATGTGGTGCTTAAATCACCATCTTCCCAGCTTTCAGGGACAAGCAGACTTTTGTCAGAAAACCAAAATTTTTACACAGTTTTGGCATTTTTCTGAGACATAGCCTATTTTTGCTATTTTTTGTGCTTTTAATCTCCTTCCAGTTAATGGTAGAAATGGGTATGAAAGCAATAATGGATCCTGGAAAGCTATACAATTCTGAAAAGTAGACAAGATTCTGAATTCAGCAAGGGGTCATTTGTGTAGATCCTTCAAGTTTTCTTTATAGAAACAAACAGTTAAATATAGGAAAAATTGAAACTTAGTTGAAAAAAACAGCCATTTGTGTCAACGTTTTCACCTGTAACTTCTTCTAATTATGACAACTATTTTAAAGCAATATACCGTTACATCCGCTGGACCTTTCTGATTGTGGCGATATATAGGACTTGTAGGTTCACCAAGAACCCAATGAACCCAGAGCCAATAACTGAGCAGCATCTTGCAATGTTTTTTATTATGTACCGGGTATATAGCAATTATTCCGGGAAAATTTATACATGGAAAAATCGGTATGAAAGACACCTATGTATTTCTGAAATGGGAACAAAATATAGAGTTTAGAAACAGTAGATATTTGCACATTTCCGAAATTGGGAGTACCCATACTAGCATGAGAATTATAGGTCATTTTTCAAAATGACTTCTTTTTACACATTGTCTTTCATTTGGAAGGCAGAAATGCATCGAAAGTCAATAGGTAATAACAGTTGCTCTACAATTCTGTGTTACCCTATGTCTCCCGATAAAAATGGTACCTCACTTGTGTGCTCGCGACAGGAAACGGCTCAAGACGCAACGTGGACACACCACATTTTCACAGTGAAAAATGACCCTTCTTTTGCAAAGTGCCTAGCTGTAGTTTTTGAACCCTAGCTCTGCCGGCACCTAGGGAAACCTAGCAAACCTATACATTTTTGAAAACTAGACACCCAGGGGAATCCAGGATGGGGTGACTTGACTGGCTCTCACCAGGTTCTGTTACCCAGAATCCCTTGCAAACCTAAAAAATTATCAAAAAAAACAAATTTTCCTCACATTTTTGTGGTGGAAAGTTCTGGAATCTGCGTGGATCCACAAATTTCCACCCACCCTGCGTTCCTCAAAGTCTTTTGAGAAAAACGGTACCTCACTTGTGTGGGTAGGCCTAGTGCCCGCGACAGGAAACGGCCCAAAACGTAACGTGGACACACCACATTTTCACAGTGAAAAATGACCCTTTTTTTGCAAAGTGCCTAGCTGTAGTTTTTAAACCCTAGCTCTGCCGGCACCTGGGGAAACCTAGCAAACCTATACATTTTTGAAAACTAGACACCCAGGGGAATCCAGGATGGGGTGACTTGACTGGCACTCACCAGGTTCTGTTACCCAGAATCCCTTGCAAACCTAAAACATTGTCCAAAAAAACACTTTTTCCTCTCATTTTTGTGGTGGAAAGTTCTGGAATCTGCGTGGATCCACAAATTTCCACCCACCCTGCATTCCCCAAAGTATTTTGAGAAAAACAGTACCTCACTTGTGTGGGTAGGCCTAGTGCCCGCGACAGGAAACGGCCCAAAACGCAACGTGGACACACCACATTTTCACAGTGAAAAATGACCCTTTTTTTGCAAAGTGCCTAGCTGTAGTTTTTTTACCCTAGCTCTGCCGGCACCTAGGGAAACCTAGCAAACCTATACATTTTTGAAAACTAGACACCCAGGGGAATCCAGGATGGGGTGACTTGACTGGCTCTCACCAGGTTCTGTTACCCAGAATCCCTTGCAAACCTAAAAAATTGTCAAACAAACCACATTTTCCTCACATTTTTGTGGTGGAAAGTTCTGGAATCTGCGTGGATCCACAACTTTCCACCCACCCTGCTTTCCCCAAAGTCGTTCGAGAAAAACGGTACCTCACTTGTGTGGGTAGGCCTAGTGCCCGCGACAGGAAACGGCCCAAAACACAACGTGGACACACCACATTTTTACAGTGAAAAATGACCCTTTTTTTGCAAAGTGCCTAGCTGTAGTTTTTGAACCCTAGCTCTGCCGGCACCAAGGGAAACCTAGCAAACCTATACATTTTTGAAAACTAGACACCCAGGGAAATCCAGGATGGGGTGACTTGACTAGCTCTCACCAGGTTCTCTTACCCACAATCCCTTGCAAACCTAAAAATTGGTTAAAAAAAAACCACATTTCCTCACATTTCTGTGGTGGAAAGTTCTGGAATCTGCGTGGATCCACAAAATTCCACCCACCCCGCATTCCCCTAAGTCTTTCAAGAAAAACCGTACCTCACTTGTGTGGGTAGGCCTAGTGCCCGCGACAGGAAACAGCGCAAAACGCAACGTGGACGCACCACATTTTCACAGTGAAAAATGACCCTTTTTTTGCAAAGTGCCTAGCTGTAGTTTTTGAACCCTAGCTCTGCCGGCACCTAGGGAAACCTAGCAAACCTATACATTTTTGAAAACTACACACCCAGGGGAATCCAGGATTGGGTGACTTGACTGGCTCTCACCAGGTTCTCTTACCCAGAATCCATTGCAAACCGAAAAAATGATAAAAAAAAAAAACACATTTTCCTCACATTTCTGTGGTGGAAAGTTCTGGAATGTGCGTGGATCCACAAAATTCCACCCACCCCGCATTCCCCTAAGTCTTTTGAGAAAAATGGTACCTCACTTGTATGGGTAGGCCTAGTGCCCGTGACAGGAAACAGCGCAAAACGCAATGTGGACACACCACATTTTCACAGTGAAAAATTACCCTTTTTTTGCAAAGTGCCTAGCTGTAGTTTTTGAACCTTAGCTCTGCCGGCACCTAGGGAAACCTGGTAAACCTATACATTTTTGAAAGCTAGACACCCAGGGGAATCCAGGATGTGGTGACTTGACTGGCTCTCACCAGGTTCTGTTACCCAGAATCCCTGGCAAACCTAAAAAATTGTCAAAAAAACCACATTTTCCTCATATTCCTGTGGTGGAAAGTTCTGGAATCTGCATGGATTCACAAAATTCCACCCACCCCGCGTTTCCCTAAGTCTTTAGAGAAAAATGTTACCTTACTTGCGTGGGTGGGTCAAGTACCCGCGACAGGCAAGGGCCCAAAACGTACTGAGGCAACATCAAAATTGCCTATCACAAAACGACCTGGTTTTGCAAGAGGGGTCCCATGAATTTTTGGCCCGGGGCTCGGTGGCCACCTAGGGAAACCTACCAAACCCACATATTTCTGAAAAGTAGACACCTGGGGGATTCCAGGGAGGTATGGCTTGCGTGGATCCCCCAACGTTTTCTTACCCAGAATCCCCTGCAAACCTAAAATTTAGCTGAAAAAAAATCACTTTTTTCACACATTTTTTGTGTGGGAAAGTTGTGGCATCACGGGGCTGACACAAATTTCCTACAACCCAGCGTTCCCCCAGGTCTCCCGATAAAAATGGTGCCTCACTCGTGTGGGAGGCCCAAGTACCCGCGACAGGCAAGGGCCCAAAATGTATTGAGGCGACATCAAAATTGCCTATCACAAACCAACCTGGTTATGCATGGGGGGTCCCATGAATTTTTGGCCCGGGGCTCGGTGGCCACCTAGGGAAACCTACCAAACCCACACATTTCTGAAAAGTAGACACCCGGGGGATTCCAGGGAGGTATGGCTTGCGTGGATCCCCCAACGTTTTCTTACCCAGAATCCCCTGCAAACCTAAAATTTAGCTGAAAAAAAATCATTTTTTTCACACATTTTTTGTGTGGGAAAGTTGTGGCATCACGGGGCTGACACAAATTTCCTACCACCCAGCGTTCCCACAGGTCTCCCAATAAAAATGGTGCCTCACTCGTGTGGGAGGCCCAAGTACCCACAACAGGCAAGGGCCCAAAACGTATTGAGGCGACATCAAAATTGCCTATCACAAAACGACCTGGTTTTGCAAGGGGGGTCCCATGACTTTTTGGCCCGGGGCTCGGCGGCCACCTAGGGAAACCTACCAAACCCACACATTTCTGAAAAGTAGACACCCGGGGAATTCCAGGGAGGTATGGCTTGCATGGATCCCCCAACGTTTTCTTACCCAGAATCCCCTGCAAACCTGAAATTTAGCCGACAAAAATCACTTTTTTCACACATTTTTGTGTGGGAAAGTTGTGGCATCACGGGGCTGACACAAATTTCCTACCACCCAGTGTTCCCCAATGGTCTCCCGATAAAAATGGCGCCTCACTCGTGTCTGAGGCCCAAGTACCCGCGACAGGCAAGGGCCCAAAACGTACTGAGGCAACATCAAAATTGCCTATCACAAAACGACCTGGTTTTGCAAGAGGGTTCCCATGAATTTTTGGCCCGGGGCTCGGTGGCCACCTAGGGAAACCTACCAAACCCACACATTTCTGAAAAGTACACACCTGGGGGATTCCAGGGAGGTATGGCTTGCGTGGATCCCCCAACGTTTTCTTACCCAGAATCCCCTGCAAACCTAAAATTTAGCTGAAAAAAAATCACTTTTTTCACACATTTTTTGTGTGGGAAAGTTGTGGCATCACGGGGCTGACACAAATTTCCTACCACCCAGCATTCCCCCAGGTCTCCCAATAAAAATGGTGCCTCACTCGTGTGGGAGGCCCAAGTACCCGCAACAGGCAAGGGCCCAAAACGTATTGAGGCGACATCAAAATTGCCTATCACAAAACGACCTGGTTTTGCAAGGGGGTCCCATGACTTTTTGGCCCGGGGCTCGGCGGCCACCTAGGGAAACCTACCAAACCCACACATTTCTGAAAAGTAGACACCCGGGGAATTCCAGGGAGGTATGGCTTGCGTGGATCCCCCAACGTTTTCTTACCCAGAATCCCCTGCAAACCTGAAATTTAGCTGGAAAAAATCACTTTTTTCACACATTTTTGAGTGGGAAGGTTGTGGCATCACGGGGCTGACACAAATTTCCTACCACCCAGCGTTCCCCCAGGTCTCCCGATAAAAATGGTGCCTCACTCGTGTGGGAGGCCCAAGTACCCATGACAGGCAAGAGCCCAAAATGTATTGAGGCGACATCAAAATTGACTATCACAAAACGACCTGGTTTTGCAAGGGGGGTCCCATGACTTTTTGGCCCGGGGCTCGGCGGCCACCTAGGGAAACCTACCAAACCCACACATTTCAGAAAAGTAGACACCCAGAGCATTCCATGGAGGTATGGCTTGCGTGGATCCCCCAACATTTTCTTACCCAGAATCCCCTGCAAACCTGAAATTTAGCTGAAAAAGTCACTTTTTTCACACATTTTTGTGTGGGAAAGTTGTGGCATCACAGCGCTGACACAAATTTCCTACCACCCAGCGTTCCCCCAGGTCTCTCGATAAAAATGGTGCCTCACTCGTGTGGGAGGCCCAAGTACCCACGACAGGCAAGGGCCCAAAACGTATTGAGGCGACATCAAAATTGCCTATCACAAAACAACCTGGTTTTGCAAGGGGGGTCCCATGACCTTTTGGCCCGGGGCTCGGCGGCCACCTAGGGAAACCTACCAAACCCACACATTTCTGAAAAGTAGACACCCGGGGAATTCCAGGGAGGTATGGCTTGCGTGGATCCCCCAACGTTTTCTTACCCAGAGTCCCCTGCAAACCTGAAATTTAGCTGACAAAAATCACTTTTTTCACACATTTTTGTGTGGGAAAGTTGTGGCATCACGGGGCTGACACAAATTTCCTACCACCCAGTGTTCCCCAATGGTCTCCCGATAAAAATGGCGCCTCACTCGTGTCTGAGGCCCAAGTACCCGCGACAGACAAGGGCCCAAAACGTACTGAGGCAACATCATGATTGCCTATCACAAAACGACCTGGTTTTGCAAGAGGGGTCCCATGACTTTAAGGCCCGGGGTTCGGCGGCCACCTAGGGAAACCTACCAAACCCACACATTTCTGAAAACTAGACACCCGGGGGATTCCAGGGAGGAATGGCTTGCGTGGATCCCCCAACGTTTTCTTACCCAGAATCCCCTGCAAACCTGAAATTTAGCTTGAAAAATCACTTTTTTCACACATTTTTGTGTGGGAAAGTTGTGGCATCACTGGGCTGACACAAATTTCCTACCACCCAGCGTTCCCCCAGGTCTCCCGATAAAAATCGTGCCTCACTCGTGTGGGAGGCCCAAGTACCCGCGACAGGCAAGGGCCCAAAACATATTGAGGCGACATCAAAATTGCCTATCACAAAACGACCTGGTTTTGCAAGGGGGGTCCCATGACTTTTTTGGCCCGGGGCAGCCCCCGCCCCAACGTCAATAAAAAAAAATCCCTGGTTCCTAGTGGGCTTTCTGCCACCCCTGGGGGGGGCAGAAAAACTTACATTTCTCTGGAGGGGGGTGGGGGCATTGCCATGCCCTTTTTTGGGCAGCCCCCACCCCGACGTCAATAAAAAAAAAAATCCCTGGTTCCTAGTGGGCTTTCTGCCCACCCGGGGGGCAGATTGGGGGCTACTGCTCCCATCTGCCCCACAGGAGGGGCAGAAAGACTTACATTTCTCTGGGGGGGGCATTGCCATGCCCTTTTTGGGCAGCCCCCACCCCAATGTCAATAAAAAAAAGAATCCCTGGTTTCTAGTGGGCTTTCCGCCCCCCGGGGGGGCAGATTGGGGGCTACTGCCCCCATCTGCCCCCCAGGGGGGGCAGAAAGACTGACATTTCTCTAGGCGGGGGGATGGGGGCATTGCCATGCCCTTTTTGGGCAGCCTCCACCACAACGTCAATAATAAAAAAAAATTCCCTGGTTCCTAGTGGGCTTTCTGCTCCCCCCCCGGGGGGCAGAAAGACTGACATTTCTCTAGGGGGAGTGGGGGCATTGCCATGCCCTTTTTGGGCAGCCCCCACCCCAACGTCAATAAAAAAAAATCCCTGGTTCTTAGTGGGCTTTCTGCCCCCCTGGGGGGGCAGATTGGGACTTACATTTCTCTGGGGGGGGTGGGGGCATTGCCATGCCCTTTTTGGGCATCCCCCACCCCAACGTCAATAAAAAATACTAATCCCTGGTCTCTAGTGGGCTTTCCGCCCCCCCGAGGGGGCAGATTGGGGGCTACCCCCCCATCTGCCTCCCAGGGGGGGCAGAAAGACTGCTGCAACCAAATGAATATGGGGGAGCAAAGGTCCTTGCCCAAGGGGCCGCTCCCCCCTCCCTGGTGGCTAGTGGGTGGATCTCTGCTTGGGGATCACCCTCCTGGGGTGATCCCCAAGCAGGGATCCACTAGGGAAGGGTACCATTGGAAAGGGGAGATTCTCCCCTTTCCAACGATACCTCTCCCATCTTTTTAGGTCCTCGGGGGGCTGAGATAGCCCCACGAGCACTGAAACACTGAAACTGAAACTAAGTTTCAGTTTCGTTCTCATTGCAGTGACGATAGCACGCCATGCGCGTGATCGTCATTGCAAGGAAATCTAAAAAGAGGCCAGGGGAGGTTGGGGAAGATCTTCCCCACCTCCCCAGGCAAAAAAAAAAAAGGGAAATCCCTCTGCTGTCTGCAGCAGAGGGATTTCCTGAGCATGTGCTCATGACGGAATGGTTCCGTCATGAGCACACTAGAACTTGTGCTCATGACGGAACCATTCCATCATGAGCACCACAGTGATCAAGATCTGTTTCAAAACCTTTGCTCTCACGTACAACCTGAAAAAATGCTTAATGGCACTTTAAGATTAAACCGAGTTCCAACCGCAAGTCCTGAATTGAAATAGACTGTCTTATCCCAAGATAAGACTTCCAGAGTTGAGATTCTGCCCTTTCCATGATATTAAAAGCGGTTAGAATTTGGACTGCAATAGCATTTAAGGTGACAGCTAGAATCTTAGCTGCATAACCTCTCAATGGATAGAAAGATAATGTCTCTCTTCCCTAAAGCTTTAGAAAATTGAAGTAAGTCATGATAAATTCTTAGAAAGTCTTACTCCTAAATATGGGTAACTCCTTAACCACTGGCAAAAGGCCATTAGGCTTCGGGCTCCCATTGATCATAATTTTTTTCCCACCAAATTGTGGTCTCTCTCGTAGCTATCCAATGCATCTATTTAAGGTTCCATGCCTTCTGGAGTGAATTTAGCAATACCAAGTCATCTGCGTACATTAATGTGGGTAACTCTTTTGATCTTAGTTCAGGAAAAAAGATTCAAAGTATTTACAAATTCTAGAATGTCTAATATACATAATGATAATAGTAATGGGGCAGGGACACAGCCCTATCTTAGGTCTTTTTGGGATTTTCGCCATTAATTCACACTGGCTCCAGTGATAATCTGTAACAATTGTCACAATG
Source organism: Calotriton arnoldi (assembly GCA_963921515.1). Classification (NCBI taxonomy): domain Eukaryota; kingdom Metazoa; phylum Chordata; class Amphibia; order Caudata; family Salamandridae; genus Calotriton; species Calotriton arnoldi. Next base: position 730,638 of record CAWUFW010009813.1, on the reverse strand, counting down.
TAAATTTGCTATAGCTTGAAGCAAGTGACAAGGGATGTTCAAATTCTTTACCTATTGCAATAAACTTGAATGATCAACACAGCAAATACCCAATTAAAGCCAACAAATAAAAGATACAGGGGCATATTAGCAAGACCCACGTTAAAATATCGCTGCTTTAGCGGCAGGAAACTGCCGCTAAAACGGCGATAATGGGCTTGCTAATATGCGTTATGGAATTCCAATAGAAGCCCAGGTTAGATGTCCTGCACATCTAACCTGGGCTTCTATTGGAATTCTATAACGTATATTAGCAAGCCCATTATCGCCGTTTTAGCGGCAGTTTCCTGCCGCTAAAACGGCGATAATTTTAACGTGGGTCTTGCTAATATGCCCCTCAGTTTCATATGCCACATTCGTACATACTTTTCATATAAAAGTTTTAAGTAAAAGATACTGTAGATTGTTAGATCGTTCTAAACAGAACTTGCACAATAGTAAATTGGTAATTATTTTTTACCCATGTTTTTTACTGGTTTAAGATAATTTTGATAAACATCTTTTTGGTCACATCCAACAGGGCGTTGGAACGATAATTTAATGGGTCAATCCTGTCGCCTGTGTTAAGAAAGGGTGTCATATGACTGCCTTCTCAATATTCAGGAATGAGGTTGTGCACTCAATACAGTCCAGCAAAAAATGTTGATGCCACAATTTATCCCAAATAAGAGGGGCGATTTTAAGTTCTGTAACCTGGATGCCTCCAGGGCCTTGGGCTAGAGAGCTGATCATACCTTTTATACTTTTTGTAAACATGTTTCTCCTTTATTTAGTCAAGGATTAAAGACATCGACTAATTACTGTTTAAACTAAAGGAAGTTGAAATCATTTTGACTCCTGAGAAAAATTAGCAAACTGAGATTGCCAGGCTTTATCGTCTAAATGGGTGGGCTTTTTAGGAAGATCTTTACCCAAAATTATAGTGACTATGGGGCATATTATCAAGAACGGCGATAAAATTATCGCCGCTTTAGCGGCAGAAAACTGACGCTAAAGCGGCGATAATGGGCTTGATAATATGCCCTATAGAATTCCAATAGAAGCACATGTTCACACCAGAACATGGACTTCTATTGGAATTCTATAGGGCATATTATCAAGCCCATTATCGCCGCTTTAGCGTCAGTTTTCTGCCGCTAAAGCGGCGATACTTTTTAACGCCGTTCTTGATAATATGCCCCTATATTCAATAGAGAGTGAGCACTACTATCTGCTGATAGATTCTGTAGTGTGTGCATAAATTCAAAATACATAGTTAATGATTTTCCCTGTAATGTTTGGGGCTGATAGATTTTTAAAAAGTAGACAAATGGGAAAGTAGCATTTTTGTGAGAACTCTTACAGAAATTGCTTATGTGCTCCATGCCTAGATTAGCATCTGTCTCTACCTTAATCTGTATTGGTCTGGGACCCTAGCGCTCCTGAGAATTAGGAAAATGAATATTTGGTCGTCCATCCTCAGTACCCGGCTCCTGTGTAGGAGTGAAATGGCAACTTTTTCAAACATTTTCATCTAAAACAAAAGAACAAATATGGTTTTTTGCACACTGGCCTGGAGTCGATGTGTTTCAGCCTATGCAAAGTGCATTCAAGATAAACGTCACTGGATACTTCCCATAATTTATGTTTTGCATTCTTAAAATTTCAACTTCTACTGAGTAATTTTCACCACCGACAGATAAAACTTTAAGGACTTGATTTTGAGTTGGTCACTGTATTTCAAACTCTATTGAAACCCCTGTTTGAAAATTCTAAATTGGGTGGTATTTACTGCACTCAGTAATTATCAGATGTGTTAAATACCTCACCTTTCATTAAACGTTGACATGTCAATCTGCCGGAATTTAACAGGATAAAATTGTACGGTATTTACAAAAAACTGTGGATTCTACATGCCATTCCCCAAAACTCTGAAAAGGAGCAATTTATCTCACCCGATAAATTCGAAACCCACAGTGTTGAATTTTATCAGGTGCTATTAACAGGACATAATCCTCCGGCAAACTCGGAAAAAGGACCTATGTCTATAATACACAAAGAAGGTAAAGAAATATGGCTGGAATCATGGCAAAATGTTGCTGTAAATTGTAGCCTAGTGGTATGCAAACTCCATGGCACTGAAAAAGTTAAAATAGGGCTTTTAAAAAAAAATATATATAAAAAACAATTTTTAGTGGGCTAAATATAAACCAAAGTTATGGTCGGAATGAACACCCTGAGGGATAGAGTTTGTTTTAGTGAAATGACAGAAATGATCATGAGAAATGAACTATACATTGTTTACAATTCATGTTGTGATGAACACAGAATAATAATAGAAACAAAATGGAGGTTAGCCGTCCACATTCTGGATGAAATGCAACAGAAAGGGTTTGGCTACAATAGAGTGGCTTCAGGGTCTACTAAGGGTGTCCATATTTGGCAACCCAATGTGGAAGCAGTTATTTAGCTCCTTCCCATGATATATTAGGTGTTGAGATAAGAGTTTTGTGGTGAAGTTTGGCCCCCACCCGCTAAACTCACAGTTCCCTGTCTCATGTAAAGGGTTGGGCACCGTGGTGGAGTATTAGCTGTCTCTGCAGTCAGTAAAACAAACATCTTCAAACTAAACACTCCACCTGGTGGCCTATAGAACTAGGACCCACACTGCTCCCCACAACCCATGACAAGAACCTTGGGCTGGTCATCGACAACCAGCTCACTAAAACCAGCTAGGTAAACACAGTCTCCGCCTCCTGCTTCAATACACTAAAGATGCTAAAGAAAATCTTCAAATGACCACACCAACAACACCCGCAGAACCGCCATCCATGCCCTCATCACCAGTAAATTGGTGTACGGTAACACCCGCTATGCCAGAATCAGCACTCAACTGACCAGAAAACTCCAGGCCATACAGAACTCAGCAGCAAAGCTTAATCTCCCACTCCTCACACACATCACCTCGCACTTGAAAGAGCTCCACTGCCTCCCCATCCACTATCGCTCTTTAAACTCCTCATGCACACTTTCAAAGCCTTACACAACATAGGTCCTGCATACCTCAACAACCACATCAGCTTCCACAAAACTACCTGACATCTCTTCCCTGCTGGACTGTAGGTTTCAAAATAATCATAGGGCTATGCCCCTTATGTTACGCTATTAGATTAGCCTTATATAGCTAAATATAGCAGTGGTAGTCATCTATATTGACAACCCACTGAGCTATATTAAGAAAGATGATGTTTTACAGAATAGGTTAGTCTTGGACAGGTGGCAGCCATTTTGTATACTGGCCGCCATCTTACATTATGGCTATGTTTAAGCATGCGGTGAGCTCTAAACTGCGAACGAGGTAGGCCCAGACAGCTGCGCCATGACACTTGTTGTTCACCTGATAAGTATACGTCCAGTTTCGTTTCTTTATTCAATAAGGGGCGCTCCCTCGCTTATGAATAAGCCTTTCTGTGTGCATAAGTAATATTCTATTTGCAGCACCTCTCCTACGTTGGGAGGAGTAGGGATGCAGCTGGCTGACCTTGGCTAAGAGATACTGTGTGCCTGCCTCGAGCTGGTGATGTACGCCCCTCTGCCTCCCTAAAGTACACATCCCTAAACCTGTAACTTTCCCTTGTAGGCGTGCTCTAGATGTTTATGATGTGTTTGATGTATCATACTATGCTGCGCATGATTATTGAGTCAGTCCATTAGCAAGCATTGCATGGTGCATGTTGTATTTGGGCTCCTCTGCAGAGTATAGATAATAAACTGCTTGTTTGCATTCTCTACTGGCTGACCGACTCTTCATTGATATAGGTAAGGCCCGAGAGGTGGTGTAGTAACCCGAGTGACCCTATACGGGTCACTTCCTTCAGTTGGCGCCCGAACAGGGACCCCGCGATCAATCACCCATCACACCCATAAACGGGTCGTGAGGTCGGGGTGCAGGCTGGTCTAGCGGGAGGATCGGGGGCCCCCACAAGATAGAGCTCTGTTTCTGTGGCTTGCCCCGCTCGTCTGATCGAGGGTGCCATGCCTAGTGGTGATACGCCGGGGTCCCGAGACGGCGAGACCTTGGAGCTGATCAGATTGGTCTGGAGAGTCAGCGGTAGAGAATCACGTGTGAAACCTGCGTTTGACAGGTCAGTGTCTTTGTGTATGTTTTAGTACTTGAAAATGTACTGGCGCCAGTCCTGAGGTGGTGTTGGACTGAACCGTGCGAGGCAGACCGTTGACCGCCTTTCGGTGTGAACTTGAACTGCTCTGGGTGATTCGGGTTTTTGAGACCCGTATCATAGTGGTTCTCGGGTAGCACCGGGAGGGGCAGGGCCTTCGGGACGTGTGTCGTGGACGGAGTCACACTACCGACTTGAGGGAGACAGAACCGATCGGTCTGTGCTCCATAAGTGGTACCGGACTGTGAGGGTGAGGTCGCCCATCGAGCTGTATCTCAGTGGTCTTGAGCCACAGATGAGATGAGCCTTAGTGGCGAACCTCACGGGCAGTGCCGGACCGCGTTTGACAAGGCAGAACCTTGAGTTGTACCCTTATTGTGGACAAGCTACTTGGGCTGTGCTTTAATAGCGAGTTTGAACTGTATTGTGTGAACGAGTTCTGGGGCTGAATCTCGTGGTGGTTTGAGAGTCGTTAACGGCTCTACGAGCTACAAGATACGGGATAGGCTTTAGATCGTGTCTAATCACAACAGGGTCGAGCTGGGCTATCCATACACGTAACAGAGATTCTTAGGTGGTGCTTAGTGAAAGGCTGTTTGGGCCGTGTTGTATCGCATACCTTAAGAGGTCTGTTCGTGCTGATTTTTGAGTGTATTTTGTGTAGGATTTTCGGACAGAAAAGTGGATTTGCTTTGCGCTTGCGCAGTGGGAATTGTGTAAGTATCTTATATTAAGATGGCGTGTTTTAGTAAACTTGGATGTTTTGTATGTCGATGTTGTTGTTCAAGTGATCGACTGGAGGAAAGACAACCTGCTCCTCCAGAGGGTAGCCCGAATTTTGATATGTACATAAAGCACGGTATTGGCCTTATTATATTTAGCACCTTATGGCATAAATATACCAAGGACAATGCTGATTTGCAGTGGCCACTTGTTGGCTCGTTCGATGAACAAAAGTTGAATTTTCTAGAAGGAAAGCTGTTTGCTAAGAAGAGTAGGCAGTCAATGTTTGATATGTTAAGGGTTTGGCAGAAGGAGGCAAAGCAGCGGCGAATTAGAGAGGAAAAAAATAAGAGGAAAAGACAGGCGCTGACGATCGCGCAGAAAGCCATGGCTTATGATAAAGCGACAGTAAACAGAGGTGTTGAGTGCGCAGATAGGGCGTTTCGGCTGCAAGCTGAGAAAAGTTATGTCGTTCAAAATGAAGGTGATGCTTTTGTTGAAGATTTGTTAGACACCCAACCCCCACCACCTTATGCTCCTCCACGGATATATCCTAATGTTCCAGCTTCCCAGGCCCCGGCTTCAAGGGCTTTGACTTCGGTTCTTGGCCCCACCAGTCCTCCTCCTCCTCCTAACATTCCGGGTCTACATTTGACGCCTTCTGGGTATTATACTGCTTTATCGATGTCCGGGTTGGAGGGCAATAGCTCTCCGTCTGTGGCACCTGTTTCTGCATTTTCTGGTTCGACTTTCTTTACTCCCTCTAGTCAAGATCGTTCATTGATGGTACCTGTCTCTTCATCCACTCTTTCACCGGTGGATGTTTCACTTCCCATGATGCAATTTGACAGAACGCCTGTGAGTGGAATGTCCCCGGGAAGTCAAGCGAAAGTGCAAGAACGTGTGAGTAGGGTGTTGGTGCGTTCTGCAGCAAGTAATCAAGAAAAGGAGATGGTGGCGAATCAGGCTGCGCAGTGGATTCGAAATCCGATCTATATGATTGAGGATGTATGGAGTGTGATGAGTCAGTATGAACCGCTTATGCAACAACTTGCGCTTAAGCATATGTGTACAATGCTGATGAGTTTGTGGGAGCAACGCTTTAATGCTGAGGTCCCAAGGGAGGTTTCTGAGATACGAGATGAAGTGTATGGTTCCGGTATGGATCCTGCTGCTGTGTTGAATAAAGTTACTACTTTGTTAAAATATCGAGGTAGGATGCTTAAAGAGGGTTCCACAGCATTAGCGCAGTTCCCTATGAGAGAAGTTCACCCCATATATCATCCCGAGACACCAGCAGAAATAAATGCAGTGGGTGACATTGTTCGGCCCCGGGAGTGGGCACGGTTTCAAGAACAATGGGTTTATATCCCCTGGAAGAGAAGCAAAGTACTTTCTCTTAAAAATCAGTTGCCAGATCCCAGAAAGAATCCGACTGCTTATTATAAAGAACTGACAGAAGCGGCCGATTCGACAGTTATGACGTTAGCTGACATTATGTTGTTTTTTGGGTTCCTGGTGCCGATTGATATATGGAGGCAGGTGCACTTGGTGGATCACGTGGTTGAGTTAGGAGCAACATGGGATCAGATAAAGCTGTGGGATCAAGAACGTAAGCCAGGTGAGAAGCCAAGAGCGGAAGTGTTAGCTTTACCTGGCCGAATTATTACGTACATGCATTCGTTTATTGCTCCCAAGAAAGTGGATTGGGATAAACTTACATCATGTTGTCAAAAGAAAGAGGAGAGTGTGTCAGATTTCTTTACTAGGTACGAGGGGATGTTTTTGGATTCCAGTGGTCAGGATTTGTCAGAGGATGGTGGAGTCCGGCTGTTTGTCGACAGGTTGGTTAATAATTTGCTTCCTGAGATTGCAGCTCGGATGAAGGCAGCGGAAAGTACCTGGTCCACGTCCACTCCCTCGGGAATATTGAGTATGGCGCAATATTATGAACATCGAGAGAACGAACAAAGGCTGGTTGTAGAGAAGAAAGGGAAGGAATTGAAGACAAAGGTGTTGTTGCAGCAGGTGCAGGGAAGTAGTGGAAGAGGAAGGGGTCAGCCGCAAGTGCAGCAGCGATGGTCCGTACCGCGAGGTGGTGGAACGAGTGCTCCATATGTACCTGTGGGACCTAATCAATGTGCATATTGTTGGAAGGAGGGGCATTGCCGAAATGAGTGCCCTGAATTGCTACAGGCTGGTGGGATCCCTAGAAGAGGGGGTTTTCGGGGACGTGGTAGAGGAACAGGAAGTCAGGGTGAGAGAAGACCAGAACGAACTGAGAATGTTGAAAAGGATCAGAATTACTTTGATGATCCTAGAGGACGACAGTATTGTCGCGAGGATTATGATGTAGATGAAGGAACAGGGATGTCCATCCACAGCTAGGACAGTGACGGACAGGGTGGGGGACCAGTTTCGGTGAATGTAGATCAACGCGGACCCTATGTTGCTGCGGGTTTGCTTGGTACCTTTCAAAAGTTTTTGATTGACACGGGTGCTATGAACAGCTCCGTTTCCCGTTCGCTGGTCCCTGGGGCAGCTCTGTCTGGCAAGAATAATGTTTCGGTGGGATTTTCAGGTATGCCGATTGTTAGTCCCATCTCTAAGCCCCTTGCTTTGACAATTGGTCCGTTTTCAGTGAAATCCTCATTCCTTTTGACTTCAAATTGTGGGGAAAATTTAATGGGGCTTGATCTGTTGAAACGGCTGCATGCAACCATTTTTTGTTCCCCAGACGGTGTTTACATGACGATTGGACCTGATGTGGCACGGGCAAAGCAACACTTTGCCAAAGACGCCCCTCTCCCCGATGAGTTCAAGGACGGGCCTAGTATGCTGTGGGCTACAGGTGACACGGACGTAGGACTGTTGCAGGTACCGCCAGTGTCTATTCAGGTTAAGGACAATGTTTCTCTGCCTCGTATTCCACAGTATAAAATATCGCAGACAGGAGAGGCTGCTTTGTTGAAAATCATAAATGATTTAATTGCGTCTGGTGTGGTTGAGGAAACAGTTTTTAATGTGTGCAACAGTCCTATTCTTCCGATTCTTAAAAAGGCCCCGACAGATTCACCTGATGCCCATTCTGATGTGTACCGATTTATTGTTGATCTTAGGGAAATTAATAAAATAGTGGTACCACAATTTCCTGTTGTTCCTGATATCACTTCGATTTTGACTATGATCCCTCCTACAGCTCAGTATTTCTCTGTGATTGATTTGAAGAATGCGTTCTTTAGTATTCCGATTCATCCAGATTCCAGGTATCTTTTCGGGCTCAATTTATCTGGCAGAAGCTTTGTGTTCTGTCGCGCTCCTCAAGGGTATACTGAAAGTCCTAGTATATATAGTCAAGCCTTGAAAGCGCAATTGGACTCGCTAGTGCTTCCGGTTGGTAATGTATTGTTGCAATATGTTGACGATCTCCTCGTCGCTTATGATACTGAAGAAGGATGTAAGGAAGCCACGGTCAAATTGTTAATGTATCTGCCACAAAATGGACATAAAGCGTCCCTTTCTAAGTTTTAGTATTGTCGACAGGAGGTTACCTATTTAGGTCACCTCCTATCGAAGGAGGGTAGAAGATTGACACCTGAACGTATTTCTGTAATCAATAAAATGGGCGTGCCAAGGACACAGAGAGAAGTGCGAGGTTTCATTGGAATTACCTCATACTGTCGACATTGGATCCCCAACTATTCTCTGATTGTGAAACCCCTCCTTTATTTAACTACGAAAGATGTGTGTGAACCCTTGCTGTGGACGCTTGAGTGTCAGCATGCCTTCGAGCAATTGAAGCATGCGCTTTGTTCTGCTCCTGTCCTCGGTACTCCTGACTATAGGAAGCCCTTTGTATTGTATGTACATGAAGTGGATGGTTGTGCGTTGAGTGTCTTGACACAGGCTTTCGGTGGTAAGTATCGGCCCTGTGCTTATTTTTCTGCAGTCCTTCACAATGTGGCTAGAGCGCTCCCGAGCTGTCTGAGAGCCGCTGCTGCGGTGGCAATTGCAATCAGACAATCGGCAGGGCTCGTTCTTGACACTGACCTAACGGTCATGGTACCCCATTCTGTAGACACTCTATTGAATAGAACGCAGACACAGCACCTTACTAGTGCGTGTCTGACTGGATATGAGCTAACTTTGTTCGCTCCACATGTCACCATTAAACGATGTGTCACTCTGAATCCAGCCACATTACTACCCCTCCCCTCGACGAGTCATTATGCAGATGCGCATGACTGTATGTACAGAACAGAGGAAGAAACGAAGGGACGTGTAGACCTGACTGATGTTCCCTTATCTGACCCCCAAGGGGAACTATATGTCGTTGGCTCCTGCCTTAAGCTACCAGATGGCACTACTTCTGCCGCATATGCGATCACCACATTGTGCACAGTCGTAGAGACTGCCCGCGTCCCATATCAATCTGCCCAGGCTGCTGAGTTAGTAGCCCTGTTGAGAGCTTGTGAGTTAAGTGAGAAGATGGCTGTTAATATTTACACCGACAGCCAGTACGCGTTTGGAGTCGCTCATAATTTTGGGCGGCTCTGGGCGGAAAGGGGGTTCCTGACATCCCATGGGTTGAAGATACAGTATGGCCCGTTGATCCATAGATTGCTGTCGGCTTTGATGTTACCCAAAAAGCTGGCAATAATAAAATGCAGTGCCCACAATGTAGTTACAGATGACGTGGGTAGGTGCAATGCATTTGCGGATCAACCAGCTAGAGAAACTGCTAGATCGAAGATGAGTAAGATGTTTGTGGCAGGACCTGCTAGGTGGGTACCTGATAATGCGATGTATGAGAACACTGTAAGTAGTGTTAAGGACATACAGAATGAGGCCACAACAGATGAAGTGGCTGTATGGCAGGAAAGGACAGGTACTCTAGATGAGGATGGGTGCTGGACTGATTTGTCTGACAGCCGGAGATGGCTGTTGCCCAATGCATATGTTTTCCCAGTTGTCACTATGGCTCGTGGTCCCGCTCATATTAGCGCAAAAGAGATTTGTAAATTGTTAGACCCAGTGTGGCGAAATGATCTCATTCCTAAGGTAGCTGCCCATTTAGTGAAACATTGTATGATTTGCTTAAAGCATAATCCTGGGAAAGGTACTCCTGTGCCTTCTGGGAATTTCGCACCATTCTCATTTCCCTTTGAGGTTCTCCAAATGGACTTCATTGAGCTAGAACGAGTGAATAATTTGAAGTACATTCTAGTGGTCGTGTGTGCTTTCAGTAAGTGGGTGGAGGTGTACCCTGTGAAGGAAAATACTGCTAACGCAACGGCGAAAGCACTCATAAAAGAGTTCTTCCCTCGTTTCGGTTTGCCTCGGGTGATCTGGAGTGACAACGGCAGCCATTTTAATGCCTGAGTCATGCAGTTGGTGTGTGAAGGGTTGCACATAAATCAGAAGTTTCATGCAGCAAATCACCCCCAATCTGCAGGTCTTGTGGAGAAATATAATGGAACGCTAAAGTTGAAGCTAGCTAAGATCCAGGAGAGCACAAGCCTGAAGTGGCCGGATGCGTTACCATTATCCCTTTTGTCCACAAGAATGACCGCACACACGAGGACTGGCCTATCTCCTTCTGAGGTAGTTTTCGGGCGCCCTGCCAATATATGGGGTGTCCCTAGGCCAAAACGATTTAGTGAGATCGAGTATCCGATGATGATAGATTACCTGTATGAGTTAACTAAAAATCTTCGTTCTATTCATCAGCAGATCGGAGAGTCACTGCGACCACTTCCAGAGAGTCCCGGACATAAGTTGCAGCCCGGTGACTGGGTTCTGATCCAAAACTTTGCGAGGACAAAGGCTCTGGAGCCCCGTTGGCATGAACCGAAGCAAGTCCTCCTTGCAACGAGGACTGCGGTGAAGGTGGATGGGAGAAAGAATTGGATACATGCCCACCCTACCAAAAGAATACCGCTGCCATTCCCTTATGACCGATGGGTCCAAGAAGGAATCGGAGATCATGAATGTGAGCACGTACCAAGGTTCATCCCGTTTTCGGATGCTTGGCTAACTTGGACGGAGACAGAAAAAGAGAATGAAGATGTGTTATTGGAAGCTGTCCCTCCCGAAATAAGGGCAGCACAAGAGTCCTCTGACACTGAACAACGAGTGTTGGAGTCTGGGAGCTTTGTTGAGCCTGAGCCTTCGTTGCTTTTTTCTGATCAAACAGTGCCTGGGTGTGTAAGATATGATCTACGCCCACGACAAAGAAAGAGCACCAGAGGGAAATAGAGAATTATGGATTTGAGTTTATGGTAAGAGCACAATATCTGTAGTGCCTGCCACAAAAGAGAGACACTGGTGCACTGCTTTGAAACATTTAGACTTTCGAGTGAACTGTGAGTGTTTGCCAGGAGGGCACCCCAACCGACACAAAGAAGGATTGGATTACTGAGTAGGCCTAGACTGTGAGGCCCCATGCGGAGGAAGTCACTTGTTACAGTATGATGGACAATAAGAAGCCTACCAAAGAGGCTTAGAACAGACTTTGGTGTAGTTGATCATTGATTGAAGAAGGTCGCAAGTGACTCCATCATTATTGTAGAAAGTAGGTGTTAGATTTGTTCCCGTTTGGGCGAGTTGTCGCGCAAGAGGAGCAGCCTCTGGCGGCTCCGCCCTTAGAACAAAATGATACTGGATGGCCTAGTTGGACCACTAAAACTAAAGTTGTGGTTTTATTCTGCATTTTTGTTGTTATGATTATATTGTTTGGTGTGATATTTTATTTAGAAATTAAGCATCCAATGCATGTTCTGATAGGGACTACTCCTGATCCGCCTGAGCATTCGTTTGTTTCCCTAGCTCCACATAAAGAAAGACATAGGCAGAAGTATTTTGGAAATGCTTTTCTTCAGATGCTCCATGAAGTACACCAAACGACTAATGTGACAAAGTGTTGGATCTGTGGTTTACTTCCTTCTATGACTCATAAGAATGATCTTCTTATATCCTTGCCTCTGTCATATCTAGGGAGTTGTGAAGCATGGTTCCAGCTCCTTACTGTAGTGTATACCCACTCACATGCAGATACTGCAACTGACTAAAGAAGATTATGAAGCAGTGTTGGAATACATAGTGATGCACCAGGGATACACTCCCGGAAAAGGAGGGAAGGCAGGTACTTTGCATCCAGATGCCTGTATGAATGTTTATGAGCAGAGTGCAAACATTTCTTGGGTAAAAGATGAGATGATGGAGTTCCAAGGGTTTAATATAACAGAGTATTTTAGATCCTTTCATGAGAGAAATATCCCAGATAGTGAGGTCCTACCCATTCCAATAATTGATACACCAGCCCCATTTTGTGTAGAAAGGTTTGGGAATGTTCCTGTGGGGAAGAGTCATTGTAATTATACGTTTACATTGAACACGACAAGTAGTCCACCCTTGCTTACACCCCCAAATGTATATTTTATCTGTTGGACACATGCTCATGTATGGCTCCCTAGGGGGTGGGCAGGACGCTGTTATGTTTCTTTCCTTCTACCCCCAGTTTACTTAGCCCCATCCAATTATCATAAGGATCATAAGTTGCAGAAAAGGGGTACCTCATTGTCGCGAGTAAAGAGGATTATCAACACTGAAGATGTTGATCAGACAGATACCACGATGCAGCAATTTGCTGATGCTATGAAGGGATTGTTGCCTCTATGGGGACCTATGTATAATAGTAGGCAAATTCGCCATCTTACTAGAGTAGTGGAAGCGGTCATTAACACTACTGCTGGTATACTCACGAATATTACAGCTGAGCTTCAGGCGACCAGGCTCGTTGCTCTTCAAAACCGGATTGTCCGTGACGTCATTCTTGCAGACAGGGGTGAAGCCTGTCGTGTGATTGGCAGCAACTGCTGCGTTTACATACCAGACCACGCCCCTACCGTCTATTCAGCTATTCAGAAACTCCATAGGTTAGCCTCTGAAATACATGAAGATAACGGTACAGGGTCTCTGACACAGTGGTTCTGGGGCCTAATGTCCGCATGGGGATGGAAGATTCTCATGGGTTTAGTAGTAGTTGCAGGGATCATCTTCACTTGTTGCCTTTGTGTGAATTGTCTTCCAACCTTTTGCACTTATTGCATGGCTAAACTCACCCCCTCTGTTCCAATAAGTGAGTCTAAAGCCAGGGATGCGATTATGATGCTGAAAGAACTTCAAGAACTGATGGATATCGACAAAGGCATTTTCGAGGACTAAAGAGTCGAATTCAACAGAATCTCGCCTTAGTTCTGCACAGATGCATACCCCCCCCTGGTTTCCTCATGCTGACGACTGATAAAGACCCTGCCTGATGGCCTCTGTACTTCTATATTTAGCTTATAACGCTAAAAGGAGGGTCTGTAGGTTTCAAAATAATCATAGGGCTATGCCCCTTATGTTAGGCTATTAGATTAGCCTTATATAGCTAAATATAGCAGTGGTAGTCATCTATATTGACAACCCACTGAGCTATATTAAGAAAGATGATGTTTTACTGAATAGGTTAGTCTTGGACAGGTGGCAGCCATTTTGTATACTGGCCGCCATCTTACATTATGGCTATGTTTAAGCACGTGGTGAGCTCTAAACTGCGAACGAGGTAGGCCCAGACAGCTGCGCCATGACACTTGTTGTTCACCTGATAAGTATACGCCCAGTTTCGTTTCTTTATTCAATAAGGGGCGCTGCCTCACTTATGAATAAGCCTTTCTGTGTGCGTAAGTAATATTCTATTTGCAGCACCTCTCCTACGTTGGGAGGAGTAGGGATGCAGCTGGCTGACCTTGGCTAAGGGATACCGTGTGCCTGCCTCGAGCTGGTGATGTACGCCCCTCTGCCTCCCTAAAGTACGCATCCCTAAACCTGTAACTTTCCCTTGTAGGCCTGCTCTAGATGTTTATGACGTGTTTGATGTATTATACTATGCTGCGCATGATTATTGAGTCAGTCCATTAGCAAGCATTGCATGGTGCATGTTGTATTTGAGCTCCTCTGCAGAGTATAGATAATAAACTGCTTGTTTGCATTCTCTACTGGCTGATCGACTCTTCATTGATATAGGTAAGGCCGAGGGTGGTGTAGTAACCTGAGTGACTCTATACGGGTCACTTCCTTCAGGACTCCTACTCACAGGCATCCTCCACGTATGCAGAACCTGAAACAGTGGTCGTGCCTTATCCTACCTCACTTCTAGAGCCAAGAATGATCTACACCTGCACATGAGAGCCACCTCTTCTGTGCTTGACTTCCACAAAAAGCTGAAGACGTGGCTCTTCAACTATGCCAGGACAAGGCATGGCCCAAACTGCTCCTGCATCAGCACCAGAATGCCCTCCTGGCTGATTGTGCGCTCTACAAATACATGTAACATAACATTATTTATTAAAAATAACCAGAGAAAAGGTGTTAGATGTGAATCACTGTGGTAAAAAACAGAAGTGTTCACGTAACGTGTGAAGAACATCAACCATGCTTGAAGAAGTCACCCACTGTAGGCTTACAAATGGCTGTTAGAAGGTGAGTTTATTTAGGGATGAGGCATGAAAATGAGGGAATTGCACCTCAAAAAAGTGAATATCAATATTGTCAAAAGAGTGGCCTAAGGAAGCAGTGCAAACTAAATTTAAGTGCCCAAATGAAGATAAAGCACCCCTGATTTCTGTCACTTATTACACCCACAAACTCAAAGGCTTCCATAGCATAAATTAAGCCGTGCATTATTTTACCCAGAAGTGAGATCATAATCTTGAGAAATGAAAGGTTGCACACCTTACACAGAAAATATACAGTATAGATTGCCTCTAAATGTGTCAGTGGCAATAAATACAAAGGTTAAATTTCATTGAAGCAGACTGATAATACAGGAACATTTCACATCAGAATAGAAATCAATGAAAACGATATACCCCTCAAGTAGGGGCTAAAAGAGTTGGAGCTTCAAATTGTTATGGCTCCCACCCACCAAACTCACAACTCCTCATCTCATTTAAATGGTTGGGTACAGTGGTGGAGTATCAGCTGGCTCTGCACAATAGTGAAACCCCACCATACTCAGAGCAGGCATCCACCACTGATTTATCCTCCCACGAACTGTCAAATGGTGGGCCCAGACATGAACAGAGCAAAATCTACCTGACATACAGGGCGACAGCTTCCATGGCATCAGTTAAGTGTTTTTGCCTTTTATAAACTGAAAAGCAAAAGAGAATGTAACAACAATGTATCTCACTCACCATTCAAAAGTTCATCTACCAGTCCAGCAGATTCACTTTTTGCAAAGATGCATGGAGACCCTCGGCAGGCAGGCGGCGATCTCTAATGCGTCCAGGGGTCCTTCTCTGTGGGATGGACTCAATAGCCTCTGCGGATTTGCTCACAGGCTGGAGGGCCATGCATCCGACTCTAAATTAGGTTCTATGAGTACTAATGCAGGAAAGCTGAGCCAGTCACTGCCTTTACTTGATGCTATGGTATCTCACAACAATTCTGAACTGTTCTGCATACACCATTGCATAGAGGCAACCATTGTACTAGTCATTTGCAATAGCAGAGTACTCACCAGGCATGTGTATGCAGTTAGGGTCCTCCATCCTAGTACAACACATGGCAGCTCTCTCTTCTGGGGGGTCAGTAATTTCAGAACATTTAGAGGCTGGTGAATAAAGTGGCATGACTACTCAAAAAGTACCTTTGCAAATGACAATGAATATTTATGAAGTGAGCGTGACATCCATTAAGAGCATTTGGAGGCACAAACATGTTACATGAACAGACATTTGCGTGGCCACACACTGCGATATACGCTCAATCCAGTTCCAAATAGCTTTATTTCGGTAACAGGTACCATAAAAGCAACAACATTCATACAAATCATCAGTAAAATACAAATTATCATAAGCAGCAGTTGGTGGCCACTATGTAAAATCCATCAAGACATACAACAACAGATAATCCATGAAACATGATAAAAAGTTAAAAGGATACAAATAAATACTAAAAGCTAATCCATAGAAGTATCATTACATAACAAATAAAGTGACAGTGCTATAGATCCCAGACTAGCTGTTTAATTGCGGGTTATGAAGCACAGAACCCTATTAAAACATCAGACCTCCAACCTTAAAAATCTGGACCTCACGACCCAAGCACTACTAAGATACTTAGCCACACCACATGCAAGGAAAGTTCTTGGATCAGATTTCAAAATTCGTAGGGCGACACTATGGTCGGAGGTGCCCAGATGCCTACAGATGGGCTTAAGCCACCTGGATCTAGCTAGGCTATATGCTGGGCACGCAAACATTAAGTGTGGCACAGTCTCCTTAGGGGCTTTGCAACAGGGACAGCCCGCTATTGTCTGGTGTGGAGGACTCCACTTTGCGGTAGTATCGCGAACCATAAGAGAACCAAATCTGAACTGTATATAGAGAGCCCTATCTCTTACTTTCTGAATGAAGTCCAGATATGGCTCAAGGAATATTTGCTGCTTATGTTGGTAAAAGTCCTCTGTTAACCTTCCTACCTTAGTGTTGGTGACATCCTGACTATCTACCCAACCCCAGTAAATTC
Source organism: Calotriton arnoldi (assembly GCA_963921515.1). Classification (NCBI taxonomy): domain Eukaryota; kingdom Metazoa; phylum Chordata; class Amphibia; order Caudata; family Salamandridae; genus Calotriton; species Calotriton arnoldi. The sequence goes on along the minus strand of CAWUFW010009813.1, from coordinate 714,142 downwards.
TTTTAATTTCGGCCTTGCTTGGGGGGTTTTGGCTTTCCCAGGATTCCTTAAACCCCAGGGTAAATAACAAGTTTCTGACCTTTTTTATCCAAGAAACCCTGTGGCTTACATCCAGGTTGATTACCTCGGTGAGTGCTGCAGCATACTTGGCAAGTTCTGCGGTCCGAAGGAGGCGTCCCCAGAATAACAATGGTCGTAATCTAGAGACGCTCAATCAAAGGCAAATTAATGGTTATGTCAACAATACACTCCAAAAATGTATATACATTTCCCAAGGGTGACAGTGACTACCCTCTCTTTTTTATAACATGTTCAACTTTCAGCTGCCTATCATACAACATCATCTGAAGGATAATAGATCACATATTGCCATCCATTGCATTACTGCAGTTAAGGTCAAATTCTTAAAGTCATCTGTAAGGTTACTGAATCATATAAGTGGTGTGCTTCTCTACTCCACAGCTGTTATTCGCAGGATTTCATTAGCCTGTTGTATGTTTCACAACACCGCACTTCACCAGGCCATGTATATAAACCTAAATCTTAGATCCAATCCACACTCAAGGTTTGCTGCAATGGTGGGGCTAAGAGACCATAGAAGAGATATGAGGAACTGTGTAATGGCCTTATTTTCTTCTGTGAGTTGTCCAACCACTAGACTTGCCAACGATGTCTAGCATTTGTTTGTCGATTAGAAATTGATTTTTCTACGTGGCCATCCATGGCATCCCAAGTAGGGCTGTGGGAAGTTTTCATTATGAAAAGGTAGTCGTACTGAGTTACTGAATAATTTGTGCTTTTCCTATATGCACACGCTTGCCTAGTATTCTATTTGAAATCTTAGTTGGTGCTGGTAACCTATGAGCATTTTGTATATTTTTCTTATAAGTACACTGGATCTATGTTGCACTAGTAAGCTATGAGCATTTTGCATGCATTTGCATACCTTGCTCATCTTCAATACTGAAATAGCACTAGTATTTTTTGTGAGAGTGAGTATAATGCTCAGATTTTCCTCATCAGTGACTTTACCAAATAACAAAAAAAAAGCTTTCTAAAGTAACAACTTTAAGGTAGGACAACCATTGAGCCAACATTTTGGAATTGTACATGGTTTTTGAATTTTTTGCAAGAATTATGCATACATTACAATGAACAGACTATGTATCTTTGTGCACCCTTAGACACTTGGGTCAACAAGGTAATGCCCCCCACATAATACTGAAATGTCACCTTCAATGCCCTACCCCAAATATGTATAGTTGATTCATGATCTACCTCAACACTTAAAACCAAGTATAATACCCAAGTGACTACTACAGCCCACGATGAAGTAACAATCCACCTTCACTCTCAGAACCCAGCTTCCCCTCCAAACACTCATTGACTGTATCTTTGCTTTTGCCCCTCTGCCTTTTGTCTATGTTCGCACTGTACAAATACCACAAACATTCATACAGAAGTCAAGTCAGTGTTGTTTCACTGTCATATTCTCACTAGAATAGGAGCCATCATATCCAATTTAATCAGCAAAATCATGGCTCAAGTGTTAATGCAGATACAAGCATATGATGAGCTTTCTACACTGATATACCTTCACTATATTTCCTCACATCTCAGCACAGTCCATTTAAAATGCTGGTAACTCCTGCTATCCAGATGCAAAATCCTCCAGATTTCATAAACGAAACACATTTATAGTCAAATATGTGGCACCAAAGCATAGTCACTGACGCCAATTTTGATTAAAGCTCAGTCAAATATCACAACAACGTTAATGGAGAAGTTCTGCCTACTGAATGTGTTGTCAATGTTCAGAACTTTCACTAACATTGATGACCATCTGCTTACATTTCAGATGTCCTGCATATTCGGAGAAGTGCGACACAGGCTAACCTCAACACCTGCTCAGGTCTGCCATCTCAGGGGAGAGTGAAACCGAGGGAATTTCCTGGTTCAGCACTAGACAGACTAAGCACTGTTTTTGGTAGTTGAGAGGTTTATTAATCAGTTTCTTTCCCAAAAAACAGTCATTAACGGTAGGAGTTCTTAATCTTCTCTTTCAAACTATAGTTCTTCTGTTCCTTTCTGTTTTTTACTCCCAGGAGTGTCTTGCATGGCCTCCCGCTTCACTTCCCCTCAGATGAAACAACGGGCCAGATGTATGACCATTCCATTTTGCTAGTCGCAAATTGCAATTTTTTGCGACAAGCAATTTGCGACTCGCAAAATGGAATGTACTAATGTGTCTCAGGCACATTTAGTGATTCCCAATGGGGTCGCAAATGACTCGCCTCATCAATATTCATGAGGCAGGTCGCAATTTCTGACCCATTGGGAATGGCCAGCACTCACAGACATGGTGGGCTGCTGGGGTCAGCAGACCACCATGTCTGTGACTGCTTTGTAAATAAAGCAGTTTTTTTTTTTTTAAGGAAAACGGGATGCATTTAAAAAAGAAAAATGAAACGTTTCTGTTTCATTTTTTAAGAGTAGGCAGTGGTCCCGCTCTTAAAAAATATTTTCGTTGCCCAACACAAAGGGGAATGGGTCCCCTGGGGACCCCTTCCTGTTTGCGATTGGCTTACCACCTACCTGAAGTAGGTGGTAACTACGATTGTTTTGCGACCCAAAATAGGGTTTGTACATACCACAACCCTTTTAGTGGTTGCAAACAGTCCGATTTTCCATTTGCGACCGCTAAAAAGAGTCACACATCTGGCCCAAAGTTAAGTGTTACACTAGATGCCTATAGCAAAAAAACATATTTTATCCTTTCATTTCCTTGACTGCCTTTCTTTCCTGGTTTCTGACTGTTTGTACTTTTCTGTTCTCTTATCACCCTTCTCTTTTTTCGGCTATAGTGTTCAGTATTTTGTCAATCAACGATTCTCCAAAACTATCTATCTCTTATCTGTTTAGAGGTCCTATTGCACACATATGGTGACCTGCAACCACATATCCGTGTCTGCGCAGCAAATTAGCACATATCCTGTACCGATTGATGCCAAAAGCAACAGACTGCCACGGATGGTGGGTAAACCCAAAACAGGAAGCCGGGGGCTATAATCCTTACATTCATAGATGGATGCCTTTGCCTCAGGACTTGTCAGACAAATGACATGCTATCTTATAACCTAGCCATCTATTCCACACCAATGGTCTTGTATGTAAAAAGGCTCCATTACCAACTGTGTACTGTTGTTTCGAAATCATATCAGAATTATTAAGAGTGCTATAAGTCTCACCATCATCTCTGAACTCACAAAATCTATACATATTTTTGGTACAATGCCTGGGTAAAGTGTTGTGCGAAAGTGTGTTGTAGAATGTCAGTGTTGGGAGTACTCGTTTAAACTAATGAACTCGGGGCTCCAGTTATAAAAATGTCAACTTCATTTATTTACTGTCTGCTGCACCCAAGCTTTGCGAACAATCAATATTTGAAATGCTTGCAGTGCCAGTCAGACGGGGTTTGCCATATCCACTCCTTCAACATGGATATTTGCACATATTTTGGCATTTTATTAGTCATATCTGAAGACTAATTAAGGCACTAATTAGTCTGGTTTAACACACATTTTTTATTGGCTACCTTTAACAACATGTTATCTAAACCATACCAAAAGATTTGTTTTGATATGTGTAATCAATTCATTTTAACCATTAATATGTTTTGATGAAATAATTAATGTCCACTTCCAAATCAACGAATTTGGAAGTCAATACTTTTTCTTATTTTGGGAACTCTCACTTTAGTCATAACAATGTAGTTCTGATTAAACTCTACGTTGTTTTAATGCCTCTCAAAAATATACAGACAGATTTTCAGCAATCTACATAATGTTGCTTAACACGGATCTCTCACGTTTCTTAACGCAAACCCAACACCAGGTGTTGTGGTTGTATTTACAATCCAATGCAAATCAGGATTTGGCTGGATTGTAACCAAAAGTAATGCAAAGCTGTGCAATGCACTGCCTTACAATACTTTGGTTAAGGGGGCATTCCATAAGTGGAGCATGGGTGTTCCCATGCAACCACCAATGGATTTGAATGCAAATCCCTTTCCGCTGCCTTGCGTTACTTTGGTTAAGGGGGCATTTCATGGGTGGAGTATGGGTGTTCCCATGCAACCACCCATGGGTTTTGATTAAAATCCCTATCAACAAAGAATTGTAGACAAGGATTTGTACCCAAATCCTGCACTTCTTTAAGGGAGACATAATGAGGATAAATGTTTTCATTTTTGCTCGTTATTTGCTCAGTGCATTCTACACTACACACACAGGGAAATGCCTTAAAACATAGTTTTTGTACTGGAAAGGATGCCTTTGTAAGCGCCTATAGGTTTGGCCAAATGGTATTTAAGACCAAACACCCCAACTTGCAGATTTTGACCTTTGGGAAATCCAGATGGCGCTTGACTGTTCAAACGGACCTTTGCCACCGTGCTGGAATGGAGCTGTAACTAAACACAAGTCATGCATATATCCTCAACTGCCAGTTCATTAGTATTCAGTCAATGATGAGAGGTTGGATGAGTTTTCAAAAGCTTTATTTATCTTAAAGGATTAGTATGGTTTTCTCATCTTTATTCAGTTTAGTCCAGTTCAGTCCAGTATCGAGAAAAGGTTGATTAGTGAAAGCATACATTATGAATGTTCCATAAAGGAAATCGTCACTAAACTGGCTAAGAACCTATTCTACCCTACGCTGAGAAACCCATAAAAAGTTCCATGTTCTGGAAAGAGCAAGATTCGGGAGCAAATAGTTAAAGACTAGAACTTCCCATAAAGGATTGTTCTGTTTCCTACAGCTGCAGTAGCAACTGTAAAATAACAGCGATAAAAGATTGATCGTTGCAGTAGCATTGATCAAAAGAAATCAGAATAAACGATGATAGTCACCGTAAGCAGTAGCATTTGGTAACAAGCAATGAAGTTCAGGATGGTTAAAGAATCTCTCCTACTCGTAAACTATGAACACTCGTCAATATATAAATTCACACAATAATGTAACGAAACTTAGTAGGTGTTCGAATCTCTCATTCAATGGGATCCGCTCATCCGATGGTGTTGTCAACATTCGTTGCTTCTCCTTGCCATTCCCTTGGTAAACATTCATGCTGGTACATAGTAAAACACCGTTGCGACAAGTTAGAAACATGGAGGAAAGTTCTCATGAAAACCTTCTTACCAATGCTAAAACTGCGTCCAATGTCTTTTGTGAATACAAAGGCTAGTCAGATGCTTTGAAACAAATATATCAATGATGTTCTAGTTGAACCTTCATATGTATATTCAAATTATTATTCATCTCTAACACTCTATTCATTACGAGCTTACAGCGAAATTCAGTGTTAATATAATTTGATCTAATATGGTATAATGAAACTAAGGAAACATAATCTTGAAGTCAGCACATTCTTTAGCAGGACACCAGCCGCAGCCCATGCAGGTAAGAGCGGTGGGGCCGAGGGGGGTGGGGGGGAGATTTCGACAGATGACAACAAGGGAAAATTAATAATTTATTTAATTTTCCCTCATGGTCGTCTGTTGAATCCCCCCCAACTCGGCCTCACCGCCTCACCGCTCTTACCTGCACGGGCCGCGGCTGCAGGACACTGGTGCTAAGCAAAATGTCCTAAATAAACATCTACTTAGCTATGAGCAAGAGTTGAAAGCAAAGGCTTGGACCTAACTAAAAGGGCACATATGAGAATGATAGCCTAGTACAAAAAAAAAGTTCTTTTATCAACTAAAATGCATTCTACAATGATTCTTTTACATGTTTAAAGTAAGTACATTCTTTCTATGTGTCATTTTTCTTTACGAAATTATTTCTACAACAGTTTAAATGCATTCTAAAATGAAATTCTAACAGTGTGCAAGTCAAATTTTAGCTTTGCGATTTTTTTTTACATCTTCCTGTACAAAAACTATGCTTACTACAATGCAAACACCCTTACACTATGGCACAACAGTGTCTGCTTTGGAGCTTGGCCCCATATAATGCGCCAGCACAGGGAGAGAGCATAACAAGCCAACATCATATTAGATATGGTGCTGTTTTGCTCTCTCCCATTTCTTTACTTGTTGTGTTGCATTGCATGGTTTGTTAGTACAGCTAGGCCCTGATCTTTCCAGGCATAGTGAAGTTGGACCTCCAGCTAGCGAGCCATGACCAGAATTTCATGGTACTCTGCTTTGCCATGCCTGGCACTGATGGTAAGGCCCCATTCAAAAGGATGCCAGTCATCTGTCTGTGCCCTGAAGGAAGGACCGGATACTTAATGGACATTATGGCTGTATGGCTTTTACACAAGTGATCAGATTTCCTGTCCATGTCAGAGGATGTCAGACCACACCTGACAACACTTACAGTGGGCAGTAAGAGGACAATGCACTGTGAGGCACCAGTATGTGCTAGCAACAAGGTGGGCTGAGTTCATCCCATGGAGCAGAATTCTAGCTTATCGTACAGAGGGGTAGGACTTTCTTATAAACCTTAGTTCTCAGCCATTGTTGCAGGTTTCCTGTTGTCCATTTAGGAATTCTAGACACAGCCTTACTCTTAGGTGTAACCAGATAGGACTTGGGACCAATAACTTTAACTCCTGTTCATATGTTCCACTTATTGGCTCACTGAGTATTGAGCTACCACCCCAGAGAAGATGTAATACACTTCTGGGTATACACCACTATGGAGGAAGTACGTTCCCCGGCCGATGCTGGAAGAAGAAAAGGAATGTTACCTCACCACACTGTGTAAGCCCAAAGGCTTGAGTGTGTGAGGTGCAACATCACTGATTAGATGTTTCCTGTTAAAGTGTGGGTGTCCCCGGCCTTCTAGGTATTTTGGATATCAATATTTATATTATGCCCTGCATAATGTGTTAAGAAAAATCAGGAGTATGGCACCCATCTGTGTAAGTGTGATTGTTCACCAGTGTGAGAGATGAGTAGACTGTTTTTCGTGGGCCCACTGCCTGGGATGGATGCTCTTTAGATGTTCTTGCATGAGACATGTTTGTGTTACTATAGTACATAGGCACAGAGGGCCAGAACATAAGACTCCTCCTTTACAGCTTCGCACCAACCTGACTAACAAATGGAGGGGGTTCATAACCCATAGGTAAGAAAAACAGACACACAACTAGCCCACATACAGCAAATCAATTGGCTGTATTTCAAGCATAGTTCTCCACCTGGTTGCTTAGTTCTTTTCTTCTCTTTTTAGGTTTAGCCTACCAGACAGTGCAAGCTGTATGGCTGCGAAAGACATTGTGGGCTTACCAAGAACGTACAGGGGCTTGCTGTCCGCCCACTGCTTACCATTGCTTGGCTTTACTGTCACTCTTATTTGTTTGCCTTCTATTTGATGGCTTTCTTTGTTTTAGCCTCTCCATATTACATTTCCTCCCATGGAGCATAGTTTCCTCTGCTCACTTTTAGGGAACTACTTTTTTTCTTTTTGTTTAAGCACTCTATGAGAGTGCAAGTGGTTTTTAACTGTCACCCTTGGGGGAGCGGAGCTTGCCTGTCTCCATGATAGCCGCAAGCTAACGGAGCTCTGCTGTCCCGGCTACAATCCTTCACTATCCTGCTCCCAAATCGAGACTACACTGCTGAGTAATAGCTGTGGGAACTGACCTGCTCCCTTCGCGAATCTGAACTCACCATCTGCCGCTTGATTATGCGCCTGGAGGCCGATGAGGCTGCGTGTGTTGGGCCTGCAGGGTAGAGGAAGCCCCGCGCGAGGTGATCTACGTGACGAGTGTGGAGAGTGTTGCCCGTCGCCCTGGCTGCTGCCCTTTGTTGAGCGGAGGACATCTATCACCGGCGCCGACCGGCGTGAGCAGCTGCTTCCGGGTCACCGGAGCAATCCTGGGCCTGCTGGCTTGGTGCATCCCCCTCGGCCTCTGTCGGTGCTGCCAGAGGTTGACCGACGCGTCTAGAGCTGCGCAGTGAGTTTGCTGGTTGTGGTGGGCCGGGGGTGCAGAATCGCTGTTCTCCCCCCCCGCTCGGCAGCTTTACATCTTTCTCGGCAGCGCTGAGTGGGAGGAGGCCTCAAGTATTCTCCTGGATCCCCCCGCGGAGACAGCTTTTGAGTCCTAGGGACTGCTGCCCATACTGGTGTGAAGATTGCAAGCGGCGGGGGCGGGCTAGACCAAACTGAGTCACGGGGCGCCCTGTGGCATGCTGATTACTCAATAAGGCCTGAGCAAGGAGCTAGCTGTACCGCATTGATGCCCTCTGGGCTGTGCCTCATTGCATAGTTGTACCTGCCCCATTCGCCTCCTCTATAGGAGCACGCTACGCTAATTAAGGAGGCGGCAGGGAACTGCAGCGTTGCCCTAACTTCGACTGGGGCCTTGGGGCGGGGAGTTTTGGCCTTCCCTCCTAGCAATTAACCGGCATACACTACTGGAATGCTCCTCTGGCTGGTGACTGTTGGGGGAGGGGTCGACCCACACCTGGTCTCCCTGTCTGGTCCGCTGAGCTCGAATAAGGGAATAAAGCTGCATTGGCCTCAACATGGGGAAAACTGAACAGGCCCAATCCAAACTACCCTTTGAACCTAGGAAGACCCGAGGCACCTGGACCCCAAGAAAAACCCGTCTGAATCAGGTTCCGAAGCAGGCGATGCTACTGCGGACACAGACCTAAAGCAGATTTTAGCCACCATGCAACATAGTTTAAACAAAATTGATGTGAAAATTGATGCCCTCTCATACTGTATGGACAGGATGTCTGAGCGTATTGATAAACATACAGAACGCCTGGATGCTGTGGAACAGAGGGTAGCGGAGACCGAGGATGCCCTTGACAGTGGTGTGCAGGCTCAGGCTAAAATGGAGAAGCCTCTGAGGAGTGTCCAAGCTAAAGCGGAGGATTTGGAGGCACGCTCCAGATGGAACAACCTTCGTATCACTGGGGTCCCGGAGTCGACCAATATTACAAATATGGAACAGTATGTGGAGCAGTTGTTGGTCACTCTCCTGGACAGGAAAAACTTCTCCACCATGTTTGCTGTGGAGCTTGCACACAGATCGTTAGCACCGAGACCTGCTCCGGGGGCCCCTCCGCGTCCCATAATCGTGAAACTTCTAAACTACAGGGACCGCGACTCTGTCCTACGCAAGGCGAGATAGCTACGAGAAGTGCGCCATGAAGGCATGACTATCTCTATCTACCCGGACTTCACCCAGCAGGTGCAGGAGACTCGGATCCTGTTCGCTCCAGTTAAATAACGGTTGCGTGAGCTACACTTGGAATATAATATGTTGTACCCTGCTAAGCTTCGAACTATGGTGAACGGATCTTCGCAAGTCTTCATGGACCCTAAACAGCTACTGCAGTTCATCAAAAAGTATGAGGGAGCATCACGAAAGGCGAGATCTCCAGTGTGCAAGTAGATGAACAGGTCTGATCCGGATGAACAATGAACGAGAGACACGTAAGCCACTCTGGTAATCGGGTATTTGACTCACTTTGGGGCTTGTTCACTAGCCTACACCTGAAGGGGCTACCGACCACAGTAAGAAGATTATAGAGACTCCCGGGCTGAACATTCAGTGCCAGTGACTGTTATATAGAAAACTTCTGGGGTTATTATCATTGTGGCATTGCCGTGTCCGCGGCCTCCCTCGGGTACAGAATGGGGGGAGATTATTAACACTGTGTGCATTTCTGAGAGTGGCGAATGTATCGGGGGTCCCAATTTCCTGATGAGGGTGTCGGTTGTTATCCGTTCATTGAAGGGGGCGGATTCACTGCAGGCAGCAGGTTTAGGACAGTGTCCAGATTATCTTAATGGGAAGCACTCAACAACTTATCAATAAAGGGTGTGCCGGGCGGTGGTTATATTCCCCGTTTGTCAGCAACATCCGCCCCAGAGTGTGATCCACACAGGGAATGTTAAGTTTTTTGCATGTAATCGTATTGAGTAATGTACTGATTTGGGGGGGGTGGGTTCTTCGACTATGCAATGTTGGGTACTGCGTAGCGTGGGTAGTGGGTTGGGGGAGGTTGGGTTGTTGTAAGTCAGTTAATGTTATAGCACAGCACTTTGTCACTGCACTGCCCCTCCTGGGCTACATATGGGCGAGCATACATACTTTTCTCATAGTTGGAGGGAATGGAGCCTAAACACTTGCAGACTAATGGTATACGTTTCCTGATATGGAATGTCAGGGGGTTAAATGAGTATAGAAAAGCCCGGAAGGTAGTAGCATACCTCAAACGTCATAAAATAGATATCGGGCTGCTGCAGGAGCCCCACGTAGCCCCGAACAGTAAAATGCTCTCACATAGAATTCTCCAGGGCACGGTCACGGAGGCAGGCTTCACCTCTCACGCTTGGGGAGTGTTGATCTGGCTTAATCCTAGTTCAGGGGTGACATTACAGTGCTTACACAGGGATCCTAATGGCAGGTACATTATCGCTAAATGCCACAAAGCAGACCAACATATCTTAGTGGTTAATGTCTACGGTCCCAGCTACGACGACCCTCTTTTTTTATAATAAGAAGGCTTCACTGCTTCTGCAGAAGGAAGAGGTGCCAATAGTGTGGGGCAACGACTTTAATTGCATATTAAACCCAACCAAAGACAAGTCTAAAGGCCCCCTTCGCAGGCAATCTGCGGCTGCTAGCACTATATTGGAAATTATTGACCAACTAGGCCTGGTGGATGTCTGGAGACAGAAATTCTCAGACATTGCAGGGTACACTCATTACTCAGCTAGCTATAACACTCACACACGAATCGACTTCTTTGTAAATAAAGCAGTTTTTTTTTTAAAGGAAAACGGGATGCATTTAAAAAAGAAAAATGAAACGTTTCTGTTTCATTTTTTAAGAGTAGGCAGTGGTCCATGGGACCACTGCCTGCTCTTAAAAAATATTTTCGTTGCCCAACACAAAGGGGAATGGGTCCCCTGGGGACCCCTTCCTGTTTGCGACTGGCTTATCACCTACCTGAAGTAGGTGGTAACTATGATTGTTTTGCGACCCAAAATAGGGTTTGTACATACCACAACCCTTTTCAGTGGCTGCAAACAGTCCGATTTTCCATTTGCGACCGCTAAAAAGAGTCACACATCTGGCCCAAAGTTAAGTGTTACACTAGATGCCTATAGCAAAAAAACATATTTTATCCTTTCATTTCCTTGACTGCCTTTCTTTCCTGGTTTCTGACTGTTTGTACTTTTCTGTTCTCTTATCACCCTTCTCTTTTTTCGGCTATAGTGTTCAGTATTTGATTCTCCAAAACTATGTATCTCTTATCTGTTTAGAGTTCCTATTGCACACATATGGTGACCTGCAACCACATATCCGTGTCTGCGCAGCAAATTAGCACATATCCTCTACCGATGGATGCCAAAAGCAACAGACTGCCACGGATGGTGGGTAAACCCAAAACAGGAAGCCGGGGGCTATAATCCTTACATTCATAGATGGATGCCTTTGCCTCAGGACTTGTCAGACAAATGACATGCTATCTTATAACCTAGCCATCTATTCCACACCAATGGTCTTGTATGTAAAAAGGCTCCATTACCAACTGTGTACTGTTGTTTGGAAATCATATCAGAATTATTAAGAGTGCTATAAGTCTCACCATCATCTCTGAACTCACAAAATCTATACATATTTTTGGTACAATGCCTGGGTAAAGTGTTGTGCGAAAGTGTGTTGTAGAATGTCAGTGTTGGGAGTACTCGTTTAAACTAATGACCTCGGGGCTCCAGTTATAAAAATGTCAACTTCATTTATTTACTATCTGCTGCACCCAAGCTTTGTCGAACAATCAATATTTGAAATGCTTGAAGTGCCAGTCACACGGGGTTTCCCATATCCACTCCTTCAACATGGATATTTGCACATATTTTGGCATTTTTTTAGTCATATCTGAAGACTAATTAAGGCTCTAATTAGTCTGGTTTAACACACATTTTTTATTGGCTACCTTTAACAACATGTTATCTAAACCATACTGTTAGAAATGGGATCTCTAGTTGGCAAGGGCTTGCACCTTTGTCCAAGTAGGGACCCTTCTTCCTAGTCAGGGTAAGGGTTGTTACACTCGTGAAGTAACCCCTGCTCACCCTCGTGGTAGCTTGGCACGAGCAGTCAGGCTTAATTCAGAGGCAGTGTGTAAAGCATTTGCACATAACCAACAGTAATACAGTGTAAGCACTACAAACGGACACCACACCAGTTTAGAAAAATAACCAATATTTTATATACTCAAGACAAGACCAATTACGACAAAAATCCACAATACTGTACTTTACGAATGAATACTTGATACGTTAACTTCTTCTTTGCAGGAATAGCACAAAAGCAAAGTTCGTACGAGTCGGTAGCTCCGTCCGAGCCTACCGTGATGCTGAAAACCACAGAGTCTAACAGTTCCAGCCGACCGCGTCGATACGGGCCAGCAGAGTCATGAACAGACTCGGTTACAGTACCTTTCTCGTGTTGACTGGTACGGAGTGTACGAGCCGGTCGGCGTTCGTCGCGGTTACGGTGCAAGACGGAGCGATGCAAGGTGCGGTGTCCCTCGATGCGGTGCAGGCAGCGGCTCGATGAGCGTCGTGCAGACGGAGTCGGTGAGTCCAAGGCGTGCGATGCAGGGCGAGACGATGCTCGATGCGGTGCTGACAGGTTGCGATGCAGGCGACCAAGCCGGAGTGCGGGAGCTGGCGTCGGACAGCGGTGCGAGTCGGAGCGGTGCATCGCAGACGTGCGAGCGGTGCCCCAAATGCGGTGCGGTCTCGACTCTTGAGCCAGTTGCAGCGACAGTGTCGGTCTGGTCCGGCTGGCCCAGTGAAGCGATGCGATGCGAACTGCGGTGCCCACAGGTCACGGTGCAAGCAGCGGCTCGATGGTGGCGGCGTCGGACGTCGCCACGGTGAGACCAGGGTTGCGATGCGAAGCGGGGCGATGCGGTCCGCGGTGCAAACAGGTCACCCGGCCAGGGATGGATTCGGTTGACGGAGTCGGTTGCAGTTCCCTTCCTCTGTGGCGACTGAAACAGCGTTCCAGAAGCGGTACCCAGAGGCTTGTGAAGTCTTTGTAGTCCCTGAGACTTCTTAACAGGAGGCCAGCTCGGTTCCAGGCCCTTGGAGATACTCAGCACAAGTTTGTAGAAAGTTCAGTCCAGTTCTTTCACTGCCCAAGACAGAAGCAGCAACTGCAGGCCAACCCAACAAAGCAACAACACAGCAAAGGGGCAGTACTCCTCCTGGCAGCTCTTCCAGCTCTTCGTCTTGGCAGGTTCCTTGATTCCAGCGAGATCTAAATTCATGGGGTCAGGGCCCCAATATTTATATCCCATATTCCTTTGTTCTCTGAAGGCAGAGAGGCCTTTGCCTAGTCCAAACCAGTTCTGGAGCACTTTGTTGACAAGTCTCCGTCCCTTCTTTCAGTGAGTAGGCCAGGGACATCAGACGCACCACAGGAGGTGGAGCCAGCATTGTGGAGGGAAGGCACTGTCCTATTCAGGGCCCAGGTGCGACCCTCCCACCCATCTACATGTAGACCTTGCTATTCAGCCCTGCGCTGACTCACCCTGTCTCCTGGCATCCCCCAGCCCCTGTCACTCACACTCCAGACAAGGAATACACAACCTCGCAGAGGCAGGCTTGGATGGTTTAGACAAGAAAATACCCACTTTCTAAAAGTGGTATTTTCAAACACAGAATGTTAAAACCAACTTCACTAAAAGCTGCATTTTATCATTCTGAGTCCAGGCATACTAAACTCGAATTTCTACCATGTTCCCGGGGTCAGTTATGATTATAAGCTGTAATAATCAAAACTGCCCGTTCTGGCCTAGGGGGAACAGGTAGCCTTGCAATAGTGAAAAACGAACTAGGCTGTAATTCACTATCAGGACATGCCGCATACACCCGGGCATGTCCTACCTTTCGCGTACAACGCACCCTGCCCACAGGGGTACCTTGGGCCTACCTTAGGGGTGACTAACATGTAGCAAAGGGAAGGTTTCGGGACTTGCAAGTGTGTGCACTTGCCAAGTCGACATGGCAGCCCCAGGCTGCGCACGGGCTCTGCGATGGCAGGCCCGAGTTACACTTTACGGGCTGTTTGCGTGGGTGGCACAATCCAGTGCTGCAGCCCACCAACAGCATTTGGTCTATAGGCCCTGGCACTCGTAGTGCACTTTACAAGGGACTGACACATAAACCAAATAGGCCAATCATGGAAACACCAATCCATAACGCATTTTATACAGGAGCACTTGCACTTTCCCACTGGACCGCAGTGAGGAAAGTGCGCAGAATCATTACACCAGCAAAAACAGAGTCAAAACCGGGAGGTCAGAAAGCAAAAAGTCAGGGAAACACGCCAAAAGATGCCAAGTCTAACACATGTCCCCTCCAGCTGAAAGTAGGGAGAACTACCCAACCCCATTGGAGTTCTCCTCACTAAGGCGGAAGAACCTGGACAGACCATCTGCGTTGGCGTGTTCTGTACCAGGACGGTGTTCCACCGTAAAGTCCATTCCCTGTAGGGAGATGGACCACCTCAGCAGTTTTGGATTCTCACCCCTCATTTGCATCAACCATCTGAGGGGCCTGTGGTCTGTCTGAACCCGGAAGTGAGTCCCAAACAGGTATGGTCTCAACTTCTTCAGTGCCCAGACCACAGCAAAAGCTTCCCTTTCTATGGCACTCCACCTCTGTTCCCTGGGAAGTAGTCTCCTGCTAAGGAAGACTACAGGCTGATCCAGGCCCTCTTCGTTCAGTTGTGAGAGCACCGCTCCCACACCATGCTCTGAAGCGTCAGTCTGCACGACAAATTCCTTGGAGAAGTCAGGTGCCTTGAGCACGGGCGCCGTGCACATGGCTGCCTTCAGGGCATCAAAAGCTTTCTGGCAGGACTCAGTCCAGATCACTTTCCTGGGCTGCCTCTTAGAGGTCAGCTCTGTTAAGGGGGCAACGATGGTGCCATAGCCCTTAACAAATCTCCTATAATAGCCGGTGAGACCTAAGAAGGCTCTCACCTCTGTCTGGGTCTTGGGGGCTCCCAAGCCAGAATGGTGTCAATCTTGGGTTGTAGGGCGCCACCTGGCCGCTTCCTACCTGGTGTCCCAAGTACACCACAGAACCCTGCCCGATCTGGCACTTACTGGCCTTGATCGTGAGGCCTGCACCTTGCAGAGCCCTCAACACTTTCTCAAGGTGCTGTAAATGTTCTTCCCAGCTGGAACTGAACACAGCAATGTCATCCAGGTAGGCGGCACTGAAATCCTCCAGCCCGGCCAACACCTGATTGACCAACCTCTGAAAGGTGGCAGGGGCATTCTTCAACCCAAAGGGCATCACCCGGAATTGGTAATGACCTTCTGGGGTTGAGAATGCTGATCTCTCCTTGGCCCCATCGGTTAAGGCAATCTGCCAGTACCCAGACGTCAAATCAAACGTGCTGAGGAACCGGGCAGCTCCCAACCGATCAATGAGGCTCATCAGCTCTGGGGATGGGGTGCGCGTCAGTCCTGGTGACGGCATTGAGCCCACGGTAGTCCACACAAAACCGGAGTTCTGTAGTGGCACCGGGCGCCGCAGCCTTTGGGACCAAGACCACTGGGCTGGCCCAAGGACTGTGGGAGGGCTCAATCACCCCTAACGCCAACATCTTAGAGACCTCCTCCTTGATGCTGGCTCTGACCCGGTCAGTCAACCTGTAAATTTTGTGCTTCACAGGATGGCTGTCACCGGTGTCCACGTCATGGGTACACCAGTGAGTAACACCGGGGGTCAGAGAGAACAGTGGGGCGAACTGTCCCAACAACTGGCGACAGTCCCCTGCTGCTCCTGAGTCAGAGTAGGGGAGAGGATCACACCCTCTACTCACCCATCATGCTCCTTGGTAGACAGGAGGTCAGGGAGAGGCTCACTCTCCTCTTCCACCCCATCATCTGTCGCCAAGAGCATACTCACGTCGGACCTCTCGAAGTGGGGCTTGAGGCGGTTCACGTGAAGGACCCTCAAGGGGTTCCTGGGAGCCTGCAAATCCACCAGGTAGGTGACGTCACTTTTGCGCTCCTTTACCTCGTATGGCCCAGTCCACTTGTCCTGCAAGGCACAAGGTGCTACTGGGGCCATGACCCACACTTTTTGCCCAGGTTGAAATTCGACCAGAGTGGCGTTCTGGTCATACCATCTCTTCATTTCTTCCTGGCTGGCTTCTAGGTTCGCCTGAGCGAGTTTCCTGAAGCGGGCAGTTTGGTTTCTAAAGGCCAGCATGTAGCTAAATACATCCTGGGGAGTTTACCTGGGAGCCGCCTCCCAGCCTTCCTTTACCAAACTCAGAGGTCCTCTGACAGGGTGGCCATACAGGAGCTCAAAGGGGCTGTACCCAAGAGACTTCTGAGGCACCTCCCTGTATGCAAAGAGTAGGCATGGCAAGAGGACGTCCCACTTACGCCTCATGGGTTCTGTTAGACCCTTGATCATGCCTTTCAAGGTCTGGTTGAATCTCTCCACCAGACCGTTTCCTTGTGGGTGGTAAGGAGTGGTGAACTTGTAGGTTACACCACACTCCTTCCACAGGGATGTCATATACTTCGATATGAAATTGGTCCCCCTATCAGAAACCACCTCTCTGGGGAATCCCACACGGGAAAAGATCCCCATTAACGCCCGGCCCACCACTGGTGCCGTCGTTGTCCTGAGAGGGATTGCCTCCGGGTACCGGGTGGCATGGTCCACCAAGACCAGGATGTACCTGTTGCCCATGGCTGTCTTGGGATCCAGCGGCCCCACAATATCCATCCCTACCCTTTCAAAGGGTGTTCCAACAACAGGAAAAGGTTGGAGAGGAGCTTTGACCTTCCTCCCACTCTTACCACTTGCCTGGCAAGTTTGGCAAGACCTACAGTGTGCATCTAAATCCGTATTTGTAAAGCGCGAACTACTCACCCTTAGGGGTCTCAAGGCGCTGGGGGCCGTCGTGGAAATTAAGTGAGCTATTGCCCAGAGTCACATGGTGCTGAGCTGAGCTGCCGCCGGAGCCGGGAATCGAACCGTGAACCCTGTGCTCCGAAGTCAGCTGCCCTGGCCGCTGCACCACACCTCTCCGCATCTGACTGCCTTCGCATTTGGGGCCAAAAGAAGTGGGTGACAAGCCTGTCAAAGGTCTTGTCCTGCCCCAAATGTCCTGCCAAAGGCACGTCATGAGCCAGACCCAGTAGGAAGGTCCTGAAGCGCTGGGGTACCACCAGCACACGGGCTGACCCAGGCTCAGCAACCTTAGGCTCACTGTATAGGAGACCACTCTCCCAGTAGATCAGATGTGACCCGGACTGATTACCAGCTGCCTGGTCTGCAGCCTGCCGCCGCAGACCCTCCAGAGTAGGGCACTCGTTCTGCTCCCTGCAGAACTCCTCCCTGGTGGGACCCCCTTCTTGCTGCCAATGGGTCAGCTCAGAGATGTCTCCCAGTTCGGCTACCTGCTCCCCTGTAGGCACCGGGGCGTCCCCCTCGAGGTCCGCCTCCTCCCAGTCCGTGGGAACTTCGGGGGCCGGTTTCCCGCGCCCCCTGCCCTTTCTCTTGGCAGGGACTTGGGCCACTGTTTCAGGCTCCAAGTCCTTTTGATCACCCTTTCTGGCTGCCATTGACCGAGTAGACACGCATGCCCACTCTGGCAACCCAAGCATCTCCAAGTGAGACCTGAGCTCAACCTCCTTCCATGAGGACTGCTCCAGGTCGTTTCCTAGCAGACAATCTACAGGCATGGTAGGGCTCACAACCACCCTCAAGGGACCTGAGACCCCCCATTCAAAGGGAACCTGCGCCACCATACATTGGCGCTCTGAGTTGTCTACAGCAACTACTTGGTGGAATGCTCCTGGGACTACTTGCTTCTCAGACACCAGGTGACACCGGACTGAGGTCACACTGGCTCCAGTATCTCTGAGAGCCTCTACCCTGTTCCCATTAATGGTCACCCAGGTGCTATATTTCTTTGTGTTAGGGGGCACCTGGTTTCCTGGGACCATCTCACTGTCCCCTAGTGAGACAAGGGTCATTTCTGCGGGATCCCCACCCTCCTGTGGGCACCCCTCCTCCCAAAGCGCTACACTAGCCAACACTTTGGACTGTCTACCGGTGGGCGGCTTTGTCCCCTTCGGGCACTTGGGGTCCCCCTTAAAGTGACCTACCTGGTCACATCCATAACACTTGCGGGGCCGGTCTCAACAGGCTTCCCTGTGGAGACCCCTTTCTTCTTATCACCGGGGGCTGGGAACTTTTACCCTGGGTACTAGTTTGGGGCCCTTTAGAGAACTCCTGTGCTTTACCCTTGTCCCCCCACTTTTCTGCTGGGGACCCTGCCCACCTTTGGCTGAGTCTCCCCCAAACGCTTTCTTGTGGACCCTGGTACTCACCCAGCGGTCCGCTTCCATAGCAAGCTTCCTGGGGTCAGTTAGCTTACTATCAACTAGGTGCTGGCGCAGATCTGCAAAACATAGACTAGACAAGTGCTCCCATGCAATCAAGTTGTAGAGCCCCTGAAAATCTGTTACGCTACTGCCCTTCACCCAACCATCCAGAGACCTGCAGAACACATCCACACATTCCAACCAAGTGTTGGCATCAGACTTCTTACTGGACCTGAACTGATCCCTGTACTTTTCAGGAGTAAGACCATACTTCGTGAGAAGGGCATCCTTCATGTCAGCATAGGTGAGGTGATACCCCTTACCCAAAGCTATCAGAGCATCCCTTGCTTCTTCCGGGAAAAGCGGCCACAATCCTGCTCCCCAATTCTCCTCAGGGACCCCATTCATGTGTATGGCTGCCTCATAACCCTGAAACCACCTTTGTATGTCATCCCCCTTCTTGAACTCCTTGCCTACGTTCTTGGGAATGTGCACAATCCTGTCTGCCTTTCTGGACGAATTGCTGCCACCATCTGAGCCTGACTTACTCCTAAGTTCTAGCTCCTTCAGTTCTCTCTCATGCTCTAAGAGCATCTTCCTCTCCTCTATGGCCAATCTCTTCTCCTCCCGCTCACTCTCCAGTCTGAGCTTCTGCAGCTCAAACTGCCTTGCCTCCCGCCTGTCCTCCAGCTCCTCTGGGGACAGACTGCTGCTGCCTGACCTGGCGGGTTCCCCCCTACCCAAAAGCACATCCACCCTGGAAATAGGCTCCTCCACCTCCTCACTGAGATCACCAGGCTGCCCATTGGCATGTCTGGCTGCTACCCAGGCCCTCAGCGCCTTCTGTAGCTCCTCCTTCCTTGTGAGGCCTTTAATTTGGACTTTCAGGTTTTTACAAATCGCTCGTAGCTCCTTTACGACGTAGGATTCCAACCTATCCTCCTCAAAGATAACTTCCAGAGATGCAACGGATGATGCAATTGATTCAGGCATGACAAAAGTAGTGAGTTGAAAACTGGCAAGATCAAAAATAGGCCAAAAGAAAAAGAACCAGTATGTGGTACGTAATGGTCTGCGATATGGTAGTAGTGCACACCAATCACTGTAAGTCAAGTGCAAACACAAGTCCTATCCTCACCGCTGACAACCAATGTTAGAAATGGGATCTCTAGTTGGCAAGGGCTTGCACCTTTGTCCAAGTAGGGACCCTTCTTCCTAGTCAGGGTAAGGGTTGTTACACTCGTGAAGTAACCCCTGCTCACCCTCGTGGTAGCTTGGCACGAGCAGTCAGGCTTAATTCAGAGGCAGTGTGTAAAGCATTTGCACATAACCAACAGTAATACAGTGTAAGCACTACAAACGGACACCACACCAGTTTAGAAAAATAACCAATATTTTATATACTCAAGACAAGACCAATTACGACAAAAATCCACAATACTGTACTTTACTGAATGAATACTTGATACGTTAACTTCTTCTTTGCAGGAATAGCACAAAAGCAAAGTTCGTACGAGTCGGTAGCTCCGTCCGAGCCTACCGTGATGCTGAAAACCACAGAGTCTAACAGTTCCAGCCGACCGCGTCGATACGGGCCAGCAGAGTCATGAACAGACTCGGTTACAGTACCTTTCTCGTGTTGGCTGGTACGGAGTGTACGAGCCGGTCGGCGTTCGTCGCGGTTGCGGTGCAAGACGGAGCGATGCAAGGTGCGGTGTCCCTCGATGCGGTGCAGGCAGCGGCTCGATGAGCGTCGTGCAGACGGAGTCGGTGAGTCCAAGGCGTGCGATGCAGGGCGAGACGATGCTCGATGCGGTGCTGACAGGTTGCGATGCAGGCGACCAAGCCGGAGTGCGGGAGCTGGCGTCGGACAGCGGTGCGAGTCGGAGCGGTGCGTCGCAGACGTGTGAGCGGTGCCCCAAATGCAGTGCGGTCTCGACTCTTGAGCCAGTTGCAGCGACAGTGTCGGTCTGGTCCGGCTGGCCCAGTGAAGCGATGCGATGCGAACTGCGGTGCCCACAGGTCACGGTGCAAGCAGCGGCTCGATGGTGGCGGCGTCAGACGTCGCCCACGGTGAGACCAGGGTTGCGATGCGAAGCGGGGCGATGCGGTCTGCGGTGCAAACAGGTCACCGGCCAGGGATGGATTCGGTTGACGGAGTCGGTTGCAGTTCCCTTCCTCTGTGGCGACTGAAACAGCGTTCCAGAAGCGGTACCCAAAGGCTTGTGAAGTCTTTGTAGTCCCTGAGACTTCTTAACAGGAGGCCAGCTCGGTTCCAGGCCCTTGGAGATACTCAGCACAAGTTTGTAGAAAGTTCAGTCCAGTTCTTTCACTGCCCAAGACAGAAGCAGCAACTGCAGGACAACCCAACAAAGCAACAACACAGCAAAGGGGCAGTACTCCTCCTGGCAGCTCTTCCAGCTCTTCGTCTTGGCAGGTTCCTTGATTCCAGCGAGATCTAAATTCATGGGGTCAGGGCCCCAATATTTATATCCCATATTCCTTTGTTCTCTGAAGGCAGAGAGGCCTTTGCCTAGTCCAAACCAGTTCTGGAGCACTTTGTTGACAAGTCTCCGTCCCTTCTTTCAGTGAGTAGGCCAGGGACATCAGACGCACCACAGGAGGTGGAGCCAGCATTGTGGAGGGAAGGCACTGTCCTATTCAGGGCCCAGGTGCGACCCCTCCCACCCATCTACATGTAGACCTTGCTATTCAGCCCTGCGCTGACTCACCCTGTCTCCTGGCATCCCCCAGCCCCTGTCACTCACACTCCAGACAAGGAATACACAACCTCGCAGAGGCAGGCTTGGATGGTTTAGACAAGAAAATACCCACTTTCTAAAAGTGGTATTTTCAAACACAGAATGTTAAAACCAACTTCACTAAAAGCTGCATTTTATCATTCTGAGTCCAGGCATACTAAACTCGAATTTCTACCATGTTCCCGGGGTCAGTTATGATTATAAGCTGTAATAATCAAAACTGCCCGTTCTGGCCTAGGGGAACAGGTAGCCTTGCAATAGTGAAAAACGAACTAGGCTGTAATTCACTATCAGGACATGCCGCATACACCCGGGCATGTCCTACCTTTTCGCGTACAACGCACCCTGCCCACAGGGGTACCTTGGGCCTACCTTAGGGGTGACTAACATGTAGCAAAGGGAAGGTTTCAGGACTTGCAAGTGTGTGCACTTGCCAAGTCGACATGGCAGCCCCAGGCTGCGCACGGGCTCTGCGATGGCAGGCCCGAGTTACACTTTACGGGCTGTTTGCGTGGGTGGCACAATCCAGTGCTGCAGCCCACCAACAGCATTTGGTCTATAGGCCCTGGCACTCGTAGTGCACTTTACAAGGGACTGACACATAAACCAAATAGGCCAATCATGGAAACACCAATCCATAACGCATTTTATACAGGAGCACTTGCACTTTCCCACTGGACCGCAGTGAGGAAAGTGCGCAGAATCATTACACCAGCAAAAACAGAGTCAAAACCGGGAGGTCAGAAAGCAAAAAGTCAGGGGAAACACGCCAAAAGATGCCAAGTCTAACACATACCAAAAGATTTGTTTTGATATGTGTAATCAATTCATTTTAACCATTAATATGTTTTGATGAAATAATTAATGTCCACTTCCAAATCAACGAATTTGGAAGTCAATAATTTTTCTTATTTTGGGAACTCTCACTTTAGTCATAACAATGTAGTTCTGATTAAACTCTATGTTGTTTTAATGCCTCTCAAAAATATACAGGCGGAATTTCAGCAATCTACATAATGTTGCTTAACACGGATCTCTCACGTTTTTAACACAAACCCAACACCAGGTGTTGTGGTTGTATTTACAATCCAATGCAAATCAGGATTTGGCTGGATTGTAACCAAAAGTAATGCAAAGCTGTGCAATGCACTGCCTTACATTACTTTGGTTAAGGGGGCATTCCATAAGTGGAGCATGGGTGTTCCCATGCAACCACCAATGGATTTGAATGCAAATCCTTTTCCGCTGCCTTGCGTTACTTTGGTTAAGGGGGCATATCATGGGTGGAGTATGGGTGTTCCCATGCAATCACCCATGGGTTTTGATTAAAATCCCTATCAACAAAGAATTGTAGACAAGGATTTGTACCCAAATCCTGCACTTCTTTAAGGGAGACATAATGAGGATAAATGTTTTCATTTTTGCTCGTTATTTGCTCAGTGCATTCTACACTACACACACAGGGAAATGCCTTAAAACATAGTTTTTGTACTGGAAAGGATGCCTTTGTAAGCGCCTATAGGTTTGGCCAAATGGTATTTAAGACCAAACACCCCAACTTGCAGATTTTGACCTTTGGGAAATCCAGATGGCGCTTGACTGTTCAAACGGACCTTTGCCACCGTGCTGGAATGGAGCTGTAACTAAACACAAGTCATGCATATATCCTCAACTGCCAGTTCATTAGTATTCAGTCAATGATGAGAGGTTGGATGAGTTTTCAAAAGCTTTATTTATCTTAAAGGATTAGTATGGTTTTCTCATCTTTATTCAGTTTAGTCCAGTTCAGTCCAGTATCGAGAAAAGGTTGATTAGTGAAAGCATACATTATGAATGTTCCATAAAGGAAATCGTCACTAAACTGGCTAAGAACCTATTCTACCCTACGCTGAGAAACCCATAAAAGTTCCATGTTCTGGAAAGAGCAAGATTCGGGAGCAAATAGTTAAAGACTAGGGGCATATTAGCAAGACCCACGTTGAAATTATCGCCGTTTAGCGGCAGGAAACTGCCGCTAAAACGGCGATAATGGGCTTGCTAATATGCGTTATAGAATTCAATAGAAGCCCAGGTTAGATGTCCTGCACATCTAACCTGGGCTTCTATTGAATTCTATAACGCATATTAGCAAGCCCATTATCGCCTTTTTAGCGGCAGTTTCCTGCCGCTAAAACGGCGATAATTTTAACGTGGGTCTTGCTAATATGCCCCTAGAACTTCCCATAAAGGGTTGTTCTGTTCACTACAGCTGCAGTAGCAACCGTAAAATAACAGCGATAAAAGATTGATCGTTGCAGTAGCATTGATCAAAAGAAATCAGTATAAACGTTGATAGTCACCGTAAGCAGTAGCATTTGGTAACAAGTAATGAAGTTCAGGATGGTTAAAGAATCTCCCCAATCGTAAACTATGAACACTCGTCAATATATAAATTCACAAAATAATGTAACGAAACTTAGTAGGTGTTCGAATCTCTCATTCAATGGGAACTGCTCATCCGATGGTGTTGTCAACATTCGTTGCTTCTCCTTGCCATTCCCTTGGTAAACATTCATGCTGGTACATAGTAAAACACCGTTGCGACAAGTTAGAAACATGGAGGAAAGTTCTCATGAAAACCTTCTTACCAATGCTAAATCTGCGTCCGATGTCTTTTGTGAATACAAAGGCTAGTCAGATGCTTTGAAACAAATATATCAATGATGTTCTAGTTGAACATTCATATGTATATTCAAATTATTATTCATTTCTAACAGTCTATTCATTACGAGCTTACAGCGAAATTCATTGTTAATATGAGGTGATCTAATATGGTGTAATGAAACTAAGGAAAAATAATCTTGAAGTCAGCACATTCTTTAGCAGGACACCAGCCGCAGCCCATGCAGGTAGGAGCAGTGGTGTCGTGGAGGGGCGGGGGGGAGGGATTTCGACAGATGACAACAAGGGAAAATTAATAAATTATTTAATTTTCCCTCATGGTCGTCTGTCGAATCCCCCCCAACCCGCGGCCTCACCACCCCACCGCTCTTACCTGCACGGGCCTCGGCTGCAGGACACCGGTGCTAAGCAAAATGTCCTAAATAAACATCTACTTAGCTATGAGCAAGAGTTGAAAGCAAAGGCTTGGACCTAACTAAAAGGGCACATATGAGAATGATAGCCTAGTACAAAAAAAAATTTCTTTTATCAACTAAAATGCATTCTACAATGATTCTTTTCCATGTTTAAAGTAAGTACATTCTTTCTACGTGTTATTTTTCTTTACGAAATTATTTCTACAACAGTTTAAATGCATTCTAAAATGAAATTCTAACACAGTGTGCAAGTCAAATTTTTGCTTTCGATTTTTTTTTTACATCTTCCTGTACAAAAACTATGCTTACTACAATGCAAACACCCTTACACTATGGCACAACAGTGTCTGCATTGGAGCTTGGCACCATATAATGCGCCAGCACAGGGAGAGAGCATAACAGCCCCACATCATATTAGATATGGTGCTGTTTTGCTCTCTCCCATTTCTTTACTTGCTGTGTTGCATTGCATGGTTTGTTAATACAGCTAGGCCCTGATCTTTCCAGACATAGTGAAGTTGGACCTCCAGCTAGCGAGCCATGACCAGAATTTCATGGTACTCTGCTTTGCCATGGCTGGCACTGATGGTAAGGCCCCATTCAAAAGAATGCCAGTCATCTGTCTGTGCCCTGAAGGAAGGACCGGATACTTAATGGACATTATGGCTGTATGGCCTTTGCACAAGTGATCAGATTTCCTGAGTCTGTCCATGTCAGAGGATGTCAGACCACACCTGACAACACTTACAGTGGGCAGTAAGAGGGCAATGCACTGTGAGGCACCAGTATGTGCTAGCAACAAGGTGGGCTGAGTTCATCCCATGGAGCAGAATTCTAGCTTATCGTACAGAGGGGTAGGACTTTCTTATAAACCTTAGTCCTCAGCCATTGTTGCAGGTTTCCTGTTGTCCATTTAGGAATTCTAGACACAGCCTTACTCTTAGGTGTAACCAGATAGGACTTGGGACCAATAACTTTCACTCCTGTTCATATGTTCCACTTATTGGCTCACTGAGTATTGAGCTACCACCCCAGAGAAGATGTAATACACTTCTGGGTATACACCACTATGGAGGAAGTAGGTTACCCGGCCGATGCTGGAAGAAGGAAAGGAATGTTACCTCACCACACTATGTAAGCCCAAAGGCTTGAGTGTGTGAGGTGCAACATCACTGATTAGATGTTTCCTGTTAAAGTGTGGATGTCCCCGGCCTTCTAGGTATTTTGGATATCAATATTTATATTATGCCCTGCATAATGTGTTAAGAAAAATCAGGAGTATGGCACCCATCTGTGTAAGTGTGATTGTTCACCAGTGTGAGAGATGAGTAGACTGTTTTTCGTGGGCCCACTGCCTGGGATGGATGCTCTTTAGATGTTCTTGCTTGAGACATGTTTGTGTTACTATAGTACATAGGCACAGAGGGCCAGAACATAAGACTCCTGCTGTACAGCTTAGCACCAACCTGACTAACAAATGGAGGGGGTTCATAACCCATAGGTAAGAAAAACAGACACACAACTAGCCCACATACAGCAAATTAATTGGCTGTATTTCAAGCATAGTTCTCCACCTGGTTGCTTAGTTCTTTTCTTCTCTTTTTAGGTTTAGCCTACCAGACAGTGCAAGCTGTATGGATGCGAAAGACATTGTGGGCTTACCAAGAACGTACAGAGGCTTGCTGTCCGCCCACTGCTTACCATTGCTTGGCTTTACTGTCACTCTGATTTGTTTGCCTTCTATTTGTTGGCTTTCTTTGTTTTAGCCTCTCCATATTATATTTCCTCCCATGGAGCATAGTTTCCTCTGCTCACTTTTAGGGAACTACATTTTTGTTTTTGTTTAAGCACTCTATGAGAGTGCAAGTGGTTTTTAACTGTCACCCTTGGGGGGGCGGAGCTTGCCTGGCTCCATGATAGCCGCAAGCTAACGGAGCTCTGCTGTCCCGGCTACAATCCTTCACTATCCTGCTCCCAAATCGAGACTACACTGCTAAGTAATTGCTGTGGGGACTGACCTGCTCCCTTCGCGAATCTGAACTCACCGTCTGCCGCTCGATTATGCGCCTGGAGGCCGATGAGGCTGCGTATGTTGGACCTGCAGGGTAGAGGAAGCCTCGCGCGAGGCGATCTACGTGACGAGTGTGGAGAGTGTTGCCCGTCGCCCTTGCTGCTGCCCTTTGTTGAGCGGAGGACATCTATCACAGGCGCCGACCGGCGTGAGCAGCTGCTTCCGGGTCGCCGGAGCAATCCTGGGACTGCTGGCTTGGTGCGTCCCCCTCGGCCTCTGTCTGTGCTGCCGGAGGTTGACCGCCACGTCTAGAGCCGCGCAGTGAGTTTGCTGGTTGTGGTGGGCCGGGGGTGCAGAATCGCTGTTCTTCCCCCCCCCCTTGGCAGCTTTACATCTTTCTCGGCAGTGCTGAGTGGGAGGAGGCCTCAAGTATTCTCCTGGATCCCCCCGCGGAGACAGCTTTTGAGACCTAGGTACTGATGCCCCTACTGGGGTGAAGATTGCAAGCGGCGGGGCGGGCAAGACCAAACTGAGTCACGAGGCGCCCTGGGTCATGCTGATTACTCAATAAGGCCTGAGCAAGGAACTAGCTGTACCGCATTGATGTCCTCTGGGCTGTGCCTCATTGCATAGTTGTACCTGACCCATTCGCCTCCTCTATAGGAGCACGCTACGCTATTTAAGGAGGCGGCGGGGAACTGCAGCGTTGCCCTATCCTCAACCGGGGCCTTGGGGCGGGGAGTTTCGGCCTTCCCTCCTAGCAATTAACCGGCATACACTACTGGAATGCTCCTCTGGCTGGTGACTGTTGGGGGAGGGGTCGACCCACGCCTGGTCTCCCTGTCTGGTCCGCTGAGCTCGAATAAGGGGATATAGCTGCATTAGCCTCAACATGGGAAAAACTGAAAAGGCCCAATCCAAACTACCCTTTGAACCTAGGAAGACCCCGAGGCACCAGGACCACAAGAAAAACACGTCTGAATCAGGTTCCGAAGCAGGCGATGCTACTGCGGACACAGACCTAAAGCAGATTTTAGCCACCATGCAACATACTTTAAACAAAATTGATGGGAAAATTGATGCCCTCTCATACCGTATGGACAGGATGTCTGACCCCGCACTGGCTCTCCTTGGCCTAGATAAGGGACTAGACAAAGATATAAGGAAACTAGTCGCGTTTGATATGATGTTAGCCAAACGGCGGGTTGCCATGAGATGAGGGAGAGCCTCACACCCACGTTAGAGGAATGGGCTGCCGATATGCTCTATTGTAATACCCAATCAGATGTGTATAGTGAATTGTTGCCTCCGCAGAGCCGGCCTAGAAGCTTCTGGGGATTGTACCAAAACTATTTAGTGGGAAAGGAAATGGGGGAAACTGAGGGTGAACACAATTCAGCATAATGTCTTTCATTGTTGATATTTTGTGCTATGGACTCAATTGTATGTTTCACCTGGCGATAGATAGACTGGACAGCTTGGATGAGTTGTGCTGCATGATTTGACCTGTAATGCTAGCTTGCTGTTTTTTCCAATTGACAGGCATTCCCGCCCAATACCCCTTGCCTCTGTACCAGGCTCCTGTATGTATACCCAAATAAGTGTCTGTTGACTCTACCATGTATGCTATCTCTTGTACCACCCTCGTAGGGTGCGCTGTTGTTTTTTGTTGTGCTGTTGTTAAAAAAGCAATAAAATAAATAAATAACTGGCACCCTTGTGTGCTTCCACTCCTACGTTGCTCTCTCTCACCCATGTGCTTCTCTCCCACGCTCCAAGTTGCTCATCTTTGCCCATGTGCTTCTCCCTTTGACCCATGCTCTCTCCCTCGTGTTGCTTTTCAGTCACCTGCCTTTTGCTTCACCCACCTGGCTTGATGCTTCACCTACACAATGCTTCACTCCCTCATCCATTTAAAATGGTTTTTATAATGTGCCTTTGTGCTACATTTTTAAACACCCACTTTCACAGTAATTTATACTTATTTAATGATCTAGCTCGGATTAGTAAATAAAAGAAAAAAATAGGCCAGTGTCCTTTTGTAGGCACATGCTTAAAAGCTAGGCAAAAGACATTGACAAAGTCAATAGTCCTCATAGACAAACATGTTATTTGAAAGTATCTAGTCATGGCTCCAAGAGGATCAGGAGTCTCAGATTATTAACTGTAGTTTTGGAATCTCTCATTTGTGGTTTTAAAAATGAGTAGATTGGCTATTATCATGTGGCAACTGTTTCCTAGAAACATGGACCCTGTGGGAAATTGGGTTACTGGTTGAGAGGGGTTAAACCCTACTCAAGCGCACCCCAAATTAACCTGTGCTTAACCCTCTGGTAACTTGGCACAAAAGCAGTCAGGCTTAACTTAGAGGCACTGTCTAAAGTATTTATGCAGCACACTACCAGTAATAAAGTGAAAAAGCACAAGACAAATCCAACACGAATTTAGAAAAATAGGGTAAAATGTAATAAATTATTTGACACCAAAACAACAAAAATCCAATCAGTAGAACAAGAGATATGTAGTTTTAAAGGTTTAGGTAAAATTAGTACTTAAAAGCACAAAGTGCCAACTGTGGTTATCTGGTCAAGCCGGATGGTGATAAAGTCAAACGTTGAGGCTGACCACGAAGGAGCATGGGAAGGAGACAGGGACCAAGTTGGTTCCACTGAGAAACCATAAATCCTGGTTGGGAAGCATTGACCAGCGCAGCGCCGAAACCGAGGATCTGAGTATGTGAGGTCCACATCAAGGATACATCGCTCAGCGGTGGTTCCGATGAGGTATGAGGGTTGTGATGCAAGCCTGCATTGTGGCTGTGTCGCACTGCGTCACTTTCGATGAAGTGCTGCAAAGCTGTTTCGGGTTTGTGTCTCTCTGCTTCAGTTCTGGTAAATACCACAGCTGGACTGGTAGAGAGAGCAATTTTAGCCTTACTTCCAAGGGATCAGGATTGGGGACACCACTTGGGGGGTTAGAACTCACAATAGACACAGTCCAGGTGCAGCGATCCAGATGGTTGCTCTTTCTCACTCATGTGCTTCTCCCCTCACGCTCAAAGTTGCTCTTCTTTGCCCATGTGCTTCTTCCTTTACCCCATGTTCTCTCCCTCATGTTGCTTTTCACCCACCTTACTTGATGCTTCACCTGCACAATGCCTCACCCCACCCCTTCACCCACTCATCCATTTAAAATGTTTTTTTAAAAGCCCCCTTGCACTATATTTAAAAAAAACACTGTCATACTATTTTTTCTTATTTAATGATCCAGCTCACATCGGTAAATAAAAAAATTAAAATAAACCAGTGACCTTTTGTAGGCACATGCTTAAAAGCTGGTCAAGATGGTTGAAGCCTTTTCTGTCCCTGAGGCTCTGATCAGGAGCTAAGCCAACTAGTCTTTGGAGTCACTCTGGTGGTCCTGGGTTCAAGATGCAGGTCTAGTCCTTCTCACTCAGGCAGCAGGGCAGCAGAGTAGCAGGGCAGAGCAGTCTTTCTTGCAGCAGAGCAGCACAGTATTCCTTCTAATGAGTCTTCTACAGGTCCAGAAGTGTACTGAAGAGTTGGGTCTGAGGGTCCACTATTTATCCTAGGCACCAGCTTTGACGTGGGAGAATCTTCTGGAGTTTTCCACCCCCAAATGTGTCTGGAATTTCTTTCCTCCATGCCCTGGCCCCACCCTTTCTGAGTGTGCTGAATCAGAGTGTTTGTGACCGCAAGTGTGGTAGGTGCCAGCTCCTCCCCCTCATCAAGTCAGAGATGGCCCATCCTACCAACACATATTCCTCCTTTGTTTTACTGTCTGGGAGCAAAACACAAAGACCAACTGCCAGCAACACCTAGGATACAGGCTGCAGCACCAAATGGTTGGGACGAGAAAAATGACAACTTTCTAAATGTGGCATTTTCAGAATTGTGACTTAAAATCTGACTTTATCATCAAAGAGGTTTTAAAATTCTTTAGAGTCCAAATTCGACTTCCCTGCCTGCTCCCAATTTAGAGTTAATGTTATCCTATGGGATAGGCAGGCTTTGCAATAGTGAATAACTAATTTGAGAGTTTTTCAGTACCAGGACATGTAAAAGTTAAAAGTACATGTCCAACTTTTTAAATACACTGCATCCTGCCCTATGAGCTGCTTAGGGCCTACCATAGGGGTGACATATATATTAGAAAGGAAGGTTTAGACCTGGCAAAAGGTTTATTTTGCCCGGTTGAAATGGCAGCAGTTTACAACTGTACATATAGACTGCAGTGGCAGACCTGAGACATGTTTAAAGTGCTACTTAAGTGGGTGGCACAATCAGTGCTGCAAACCCACTACAATTATTCAATTTACAGGCCCTGGGTACGGGTAGTACCACTTTACTAGGGACTTACAGGTAAATTGAATCTGTCAATAGGGTGTAAGCCAAATTTCACCATGTTAAAAGGAGAGAGCACAAGCACTGGTATAGTATGTGGAGTCCGAAGGCCAACAAAAACAAATTTAGCAAAAACAAGGGGGTAAGGCAAAAGGTTTGGAGAAAGACCACGCTAAGGCTGACAGGTTCAACAGACCCATAAATAGGGACACAAAAGAAAATCAAATTGTGCCAAAGGCCGAAAGAAAATTAGAAAGCACTTCATTTTCCAACATCACAAAAGTCACACATTCACATGTATTTAAAAAAGGACCTCCAAATACACAAGCATAGCTATTATTTATCCACGTATGATGCCCATCTTAAACAAAAACAATTTTATAAGAGGTAGTTCACACAAAATAGATGGTGTGGTGATACATTAATTGCAGCAAGATGGCTGCCAAACAGGAGCTCCGATAGGTAGCTCCCGGGATGGGGATTACCAAAATCGGTAAATATCCCTTTTTTTTACCCCGCCATCCATCATCCCAGCTCATACCCCCCTGTTGCATAGAAATCACTGACCATGCCTAATTGAGGGATCGAGGCTGGTACCTTCCCAGAGGTGTTTGGAGTCGTTCCTCCACTGCTGGCTCGAGATCCTGTGGCTGGTGAAGTTGGTGGTCCACGGAGCTAGAAGGTTCCGGAGGAGCGATCTCCCCCTGTAACAGGGGCTGACGAGGTGGCTTCACTCAACTGGGAAGAAAGGAGCACAAAGTCCTGCATGCGGGTGAGTGCCGGTGGGCTTGGCAACTGAGGGAACTGCCTGACCACCCGCAGTCACCCGAGGAGAGGCTCGCTCTCCGATTCTCTGTCGGGTGCGGCATCGGGGCGGGCCGTGCTCTCTCTGTGCACGTCCGAAGTCTCACTTCTCTTCTGAGATGCTTGCAGACTGTGCTTTGACTGACCCGGAACCTTGGCTGTTCCGTAGGGCTCACAGACTCCCCCAGGGGCCTCTCGTTCCCAAGCACCCTTCCATCGCTGTGACCGAGCCTCTGCTGCTGTAGACGATGGGTCATCCGCTGGACAGCTGCCAGGTCCTGACATGGGAGAGGGTCACGGAGGCGCTTGCGGAAGACAGGAGCGCCCCTGCATGACACAAGAAGGTTTGAGCCCAGGAGATAGTGCTGATTGCACCACACGAGAGGCTTTGAGCCCAGAAGATAGTGCTGACTGCTGGGCCATGAAGCTGAACTGCGGAAGAGTTTTTCTCCACGCCATGGGAGAACACTGGTTTCGCTGTGTCTGATGCAGAGCAGGAGACTCTTACTACAGCGCTATTTGTTGGCCCTGGCCCCAGGTTGTTTGCAATTACTCTTGCATGGCTGACCTCAGGCTCAAAGTGGCCACCCGATAAATGAGCAATCACAACAGAAAGTAAATAAAAAGTAAATTAGGACTTGAGTGATCTCAAGAAGCGGCCATATTGGAATGTCCTCCAGCATAGTTAGGAAGGCACTGATAATGGAAAGTGGCCCAACGCTACTCGGATAATTGATAGAGAGCCCTCACAACAGAAAGTAAAAAAAGGACTTCAGTTATCTCTTACAAAGAAGCAGCCATGTTGGAACGTCCTCCAGCAAAGAAAGGAAGGCACAGATATTGGAAAGTGGCCCAAAGCTACTTGGATAATTGGTTCCCCTCCATTCAAAGAAACGGCCATCTTGTAACATCCCCCAACACAGGGCATGAATTGCATTAGAGGTGCAGCCAAAATAGCTGTAGTAATTAGCTCTGACTAGTGCAAGCTTTTTTCTTTCTCTAACCTCACTGCCCTAGACAGCCCGCTATCCTTCAAAGGGAAGTGGCAGATGAAGCGGAAAGAACCATTTATTTTTAAATTCAGCATTCGCGCCTCTGCCAGCCATGGCAGACACATGTTTGACAGCAGCAGGATTTAACTCCTACTCTATAGTATACCCCCCCAACCTTTCCAAATCCTCTACTAAAACCTTTAAACGCAACCTTCTGAGAAGATACCAGGAGACTCTGATCTCTGACCCGTACTATAACACGCAACAGGGCATCATTGTAAATGACCGAATTTTCTACACCAGGAAAACAGCAATATGGCGAGCAGCCTTTATAAAATTATTGAACATTCTTGAAACAAGAAACATTCCGTATGGCACTAAATTACTGATCGCTCCGTCACAAAGTCTAAGAGCTGATCTAAACGTAACAGTATGTAAGAATGGCACCATTCTGATCCATGCAGCCAACAAGAAGCTAAAAAATGTGATCTCTTCTTTACCACCCTAAAAGAGCAGGTCCATGACAATATTCCTTCAAATCACCTTCATGCACATACTAACACACTTCAAATCAGTCTCCTTACCAGATCAAAGTCAGTTTCTCGGGGTAGAGGCCCCCTACCGACGGTGGTCAAATCAACAGGAACCCTCAAGGAAAGGTCTGGCCCTAATCTCCCCAACTCTTTGTCCATCCTGCACGGTGCTCAAGGCAGCATACCCCCTCAGTACAATAGAGCTCTGCCCAGCCCGTCTTCTCTACATCACAACCTTACAGCCACTGTAATCTCCTCGGCCGTACAGTGCCCCCATTCCACACCCCGTACATCAAGCACACAGGTCAGACAGAGATCATCGCTTACCCCCCAAATTGTTCTTCAGTCACCCGTTTGAGTAGAAAAGGTCCCATGCCCACCCCTCCGTTTAGAGTATCTCACACGAGGAGGTTGAAATCTAGCCCTTCCCACATGGCCACCGAAGCAATTCTAGCTCCGGTCTCTGGGCCGCCTCGCCGCCTTCTCAGTCAACTCTAAGGGACCTAGAAGCACTGAACCACCAAACAGTCAGAATTTCCCAGAACATCCATAACGCGATTCTCGAAATGAAGAGCATCTTACACCTCACTGATAACTCTCTCTCTAAACTCAAACTCATTCAAAAATCAGTACTCATCCTACAACGCAAGCCCTGCTGTCAACCCATGTCACTAGCAAATAGGCAATATCTCACCCGTAAACAGCTTAACTATTTATCAGAGGATGAAACTCTAGCTCGCCTTCTATCCTACAAGCCTACTCTTGATCCTACCAATCTCCCTGACAAGGAAGATGAAAACAAAATTCAAACTGTCACAATCAACGCAAATAGAAGGTCCATAATCAGAAACAGAAGGGTAAACAGCAATAACCTGAAGAGAGTATCCTTAACCACCTCATGCCACAACACAATCCCGGGGAACTCGGCGACGTCGCTATCAGGACTTCTATTCAACTGCCGTTCAGCAGTGAAGCACGCCTCCGACATCGCTGACCTCATCCTTAGCCAAGAAGTAGATGTGGCGATCTTAACAGAATCGTGGCTCAACGAAGCTTCATCGCCCTGCATGGACGTACTGGTCCCTCCAAACTACAACAGCGTGAGACTAGACAGACAAGTGAAAAAAGGGGGAGGTATCTCCTGCATTCACCGATTCCTGCGAATACCTCATACGTTCCATTAGGAACGAATCTAACCAACTGTGCAAACTGCACACCTTTTACTACCCCTCCGGGTAAGAATGACCCTTTCATCGACCACCTCATGGCAATCATCATGGCAAACGTCTCCCCGCACTCTAACGATATTTTCCGGGGGGATTTCAATCTACATTGGGACAACCTCAATGATAGTTAGGTTAACATCCTTAAAGATCTCCTAGCAGACCAATCTTTTACTCAAGCCTGCACATTGCCAGCACACACAAAAGGCTCTACCTTGAATTGGATTATCTCAAAGGAAAAGGCCGTCAGGTCATCTTCGATTGCTCCCTGTGACTGTTCAGACCACCACGTTATTATCTTCTGTATACAGGGCACAATCAAGAAATGGCCAGCGTAATCATTGAAACTGAAACAACAACAAAAACTGATGGAACTTCCCCCTCCTGCTAAGCTTTCAAATGTTAGCGAACTTACGATACACTACAACTCAACAATGTCAGATATAATTGACTCTCTAGTCCCATTAAAATTGAAAAGAATCCAGGTGAAAGACAATAAACCTTGGTTTAATGGGTCCCTAAACTTGGAAAGGAGAAATCTGAGATTAACAGAACGGAAATGGAGACAACACCCCTCATCCCCCCAGCTAAAACTTCTTAGAAAGACCAGAAAGGCGTACAACAAAAGCATTCTCAATTCAAAAAAAGATTTCTTTAGGCTGGAGCTGGAGAACGCTAAAAATAGACCTCGTGAGCTCTTTGAAATGGTTAAACAACAATCGAACAAATTGGCCAAATCCTCTAAAGAAACAACAAAACCTCTAATAAACTGTGATGAGTTCTCATCCTTCTTCTCAGCCAAAATCAATGCATTGGAAATGGATCTTAGATCTGCCACTGTCGATTTGTCTCATCCGCTGGCGCTACAAATCAATGCAACTACACACCCCCATCTGAAAATACCCCAAAATGAAGCTCACTGGTCTACCTTCAATCTATATGATGACCACAACATCTCCGAAATCCTGGCGTCCATAAAACCAAACAATCACTTCAATGACCCGCTCCCCTCTAACTGTCTGTCCTCAGCTAGCCAAGTTATTATTCCCATCTGGACCACAATAATCAACGCGTCCTTAACACATGGTTCCATACCTGACTCTCTAAAATGGGGCCAAGTCATCCCCATTCTAAAAAAAACAACTCTGAACCCTGCTGTGCCGGACAATTTCAGGCCTATATCCAATATTCCACTTCTAGCGAAAGTGCTTGAAAAATGCTTGCAACAACAACATCACGAAATTTAGTCTGCTTGATGAATGTCAGGCGGGCTTCAGGCCAAATCACAGTACTGAAACCACAATCCTCCATATTGTGGATGACGTCCTACAAGCACTAGACCTAGACAAATCGTGTCTCTTAATTCTTCTGGACCTATCGTCGGTGTTCGACACATTTAACCATGAGAAATTACTAGACCGACTCGAAAACAGGATGGGTTTAGGAGGAACCGTTCTCGAATGGTTTAAATCCTTTCTGCTGAACCGCTCGCAAAGAGTATTAGTTATAGAAATCTATCTCCTCCCTCCCCGATTACAATCGGAGTTCCGCAAGGGTCATCTCTCTCCCCTACCCTTTTCAACCTATATCCGGAACCACTATCGGTGATTCTGCGTAGCGCCAACATCTCCTTCCATATGTACGCAGATGACACACAGATCTACATCAAAATCTCATTCCTTGAGGAGATCAAGATAATGAATGAGGCGCTAAAGCTGATTATGCAATGGTTAGCCAGTAATCAACTCAAACTTAATGCGCAAAAAAACGAATTCTTACTAATATCCCCTCCTAAAAGTTCCACTGACATTTTAGAATGGACCAAGTCAATCACCACGTTAAACTACACCCTGATCATATTGGACTCTGCCAAATCACTAGGAGTCACGCTGGACAAGAACCTGAAAATGCGGTCCCAAATCAACACTCTCGCCAAAAACGCCAGGTTTCACCTGAGCTACCTAAGAAAACTCAAACCATTCCTAGATACGTCAGACTTTAAAATGTCAGTGCAGGCAATAGTCATCTCCAGGATAGAATACAGATATACAACTCTCTCAAGACTGCCCAAAATCTCAACCGCTCCCCTAAAAGCCTGTCTCAACGCAGCCGCAAGACTCTTGCCAGCTTCATAAAAATTCAACCACATCACTCCGCACCTGAAGTCACTGAATTGACTTCCCTACGAAGCCAAAATCCAACTCAAACTGGCCTGTATCACACACAAAGCGCTACATGCCAAGTCTCCTTCGTACCTAGCTCAGAAAATAGTGTTATCTGGAGGAGGCAAGCACTCCTGCAGCGCTAGGGACCTGGTGCTGAAACCACCTTTCTTCCAGAAGAGGAAAACATACAACAGAGCGTACTCAGTGGCCACACCTAGAGTCTGGAACTCGCTGCCACCAAACATTAGTAGAATCCCAAACTCGTCAAGATTTAAGAAGGAAGCCAAGATTTTTCTAATGGGCAAATTCCTGCCGTAAACACTCTCCCCGAGCATTCACCGAACTGTGGCTTAGCTTACTCCTTAGCTCTCGTCGGGGCATAACCTCGCAAACCTTTGTATACTCAACTAAATGGTCTATGTACCCCCCTCCCTGAGAAGCTGACCACTGATCGGCCTGGCTGTACCCAATTTGTTATTTGTAACTTATGGTCTCTTATGTGTTGTATAGGATGTTGCAAAATGTGTACTTCAGTGTAACCTGAGAGGGCAGATGTTGAGGTAGTCACCTTTGCTCTGCTCTGTTTTTTTGCCTCTGTTTCTCTCTCTGGTGTTAGTTATGATTGCTTGCTCTTTTCCACTGAAAGATTTCTACTTCTCTGTGAAGCGCTCTGATACCCTAATCGGGTCACGTTTGCGCTCTATAAAACTCTAAATAAATAAACATCAGGGAGAGAAGGAGCGCTTCAATGAGAAAGACATTTTCCATGGCTGAAGTGATAGGCCAAGACACAGATATCACTACTGTGCAACAATTCAATTTCTCCTGATGAAAGTCCATGATAAATATATGACATTTCAAGCCCCAATTCTAACAGGTACCGGGGACCTTCATCAGGACTATCAGTTTCATTTAAAACAAATAAGGACAAACACAACCTAGTTGATTAAGAACAGTTTTCTACAGCTCTGTCAAGCACAGAATGTAAACACTGCTCCAACCATCATATTTTAGCCTGCCTGAAATAAGGAGACTCCATTCAGTAGCAACTTTGCCTTACTATTCGAGACTAGAGACACAGGTGCCTCTACAAGGGGTTAATTTTAAGTGAAAAAACCCACAATGGAAAAAAAAACCCTAAGCAAGGCTTCAATGAATTTTTAATCAGAGATAAACAGCCAAAGTCAAAGCTGGAAAGGGCTAGGATTTAACTTAGAGGACTTCAATCTCCAGAACGGAGGTGAGCATCTTCTGCAAAAAATCAGGGACACAAATATTGCGAGGGGGTAAGGAAACCACCATAGTATGCTCTTTGACTGCCTTTTGAGAGAGTCAATATCTATTTGTTTTTAGGTCTCGCCTACGCAGCGCGCATGCGTTGCATAGGAGGAGACCTTTAGCCGTCGGTTCCCTTTATTCCCCAAAAACGTGCACGCGTTCCATTGCCTTCAATGGCAACGCGTGCACGTGTGGCGATTGCCTTGCGGGAGCGAGCGGCAGCGCCATATGGTATCAATTATCGCCGCTGGCTCCCGCAAGGCAATCGGCAGGCCCCCCCTCCCGCTGCGCGAGGCGCGCTTTTGCTTGTTTACATTAAGCCCTTGACAGACGCAGTTCAACAGAAAGCCCTCTCCTGCTCTGTTTCTTCAGAAAATACCATGTAGCCCTCTTAATTTGTGACTCAAAGTGCACCGGGTATATATACTATCTGGGGAAGTACTTCTGAATCCTGCCTGGAGTATCATTCCAAGTCGTTTTGCAGCTGCTGACAATAAAGCTTCCACCCGTCATGCCTGAGCTTTGAAATGGGATTCGAGCTCGTGTTGCACATTTTATAGTTTATTGACTTTGCAGATGTGGAACGTGAAATAGCTGTGCGAGTAGGGTTATTATTTTGATTTAGGGCACATGGATAAACTAAAGCAATTTAAATCTGCGCTATTCCATTATTATATACCTACCACTAATATGCAAATGGCATATTTAACTTGCCACATTATTTGCAATAACCTAATTCTGATAGACTGCGTGTGACAGCACCAGTTACTGGTTGTATTGTATACTAAAAACAGGTTCATAGCTACATCAAATAGGACATTGTAATTGATTCACAAGAGAAATGAGAAAGGGATTGATTGCCTTTCGTTGCCAATCCGACATAGACTGTCAAAATATATTACACATCCATCGCCATCGTTAGAGTGAGATCCACATCCCTAATGGTGGTGATCAGTGACTGAATATTCATGAACCAAACGAGGCTGCCATCAATTACAATAAGGAACCACTCAGCATGTAAACGAATGATCTATTTTAATGATGTACAATTGATAATTACCAATGAATGTCTTGAGAGGGAGCTGTACACACTCTACAGCAAGTCAATATGAATTTAACTCTGAGGATGTGAGTGTTACATTCACACCAGATGCCACCAGTGTTTGCTCTACTGACCTGTAACAATTGTTATTTCAAGATCTTTGAAAATGCTGTTTAATGGAGGCACAAAAAAGATATTTTAATAGAGCTTTTTTTCTTTTTTCCAATGAGTCACTACCTGGGTGATGTGTAGGATAGTTGTGATAGCCAGAAGGACGCCTATGTCCACCCTGCCCCGCTCCTATGCCGAACTGACCCCCCTGCTGCTCTCTGCATTGAACCTCTGGGAGGAAGAAGACTGTAGTGCTCTCAGGAATACATTTTATGATCATTTGAGCGTCTGCTTTTGGCACGGCTCTGGACGTTTTTATTAAGGAATCGCAACAATAAGTCACTGAATTCCTCTCTCATTGTCAGATTTGCTCTCACCTTCTATACATTTGTTAAAATCTTGCGATCCGTAGCTTTCATCTTCATTTTTTAGCATGGGTCTTAAAAATCTTTACAGTTCTTTAGATCCTGATAATATACCTGTGCAAAGAAAGTTTGCACTTGTTTTGATTATCAGCGGGTTTTATTTGTGTGCGAGAGTTGAGACTGCAGTTTTAGTGCTGGGAGTTTTATACCAGGAGTACTGGTGGATTTTGCTCCACTGTAAATTTCAACAGCGTGAAAACTGCAGGGGTTAAAATCATGGTCGCAAATGCAGACTCATTGTCAGGTGATGCAGGCAGGAAAGAAGAGGCCACGTTTGCACCAAATATTACCATCAGGCAAATTCTGTGGTAACATTTGGCAAAACACTTACACCTTTGTCAGCTACCAGATGTTATATTTTTCACTATCTATCCTCTCCCCGCCTCTCTTTCAATCCCCTCCCCATTCTTGCTGCCTTTTCCTCTACTAGACCATCTTGTACTTTCTCCCAGTTTTCTTTTCCCGCTGCAACCCTCCATACCCTTTCCTACTTACTATATTCTTCTCTTATTTGTTTCCACCCCTATACTCATACCCCTTCTCACTAGTCCCTCTTCATAGTACCTTCCCCTTTCTACCACCTTCTCTTCCTACCAAACTCCCGCACCACCCTGAATGAATGAATGAGGATATTTGTATATCATTCAGAAATGAGTGTCCTGGCGCTGCCACGAGAAGTAACGGGGAGGAAAGGAGAGTGGGTCTTATTGGCCGAACAGATAGGTTTTTATGGATTTACGGAAAGCAGATTCAGTTTCTATGCTTCGGAGCTGAAGAGGGAGGCGGTTCCAGATTTTGGCGGTGCATACTAGGAAGGAAGTCCCACCACCTACAGTTTTTTTTAGGTCTCGCTGAGCCAGCGCATGCGCTGCTCTGCGAGACCTTTAGTAAGGGGCTTTTGGAAGTGCTACTTTGCTGGCTACCAGCATGCGGTTACGCGCGCGTGCACGTGCGCAGCCGCCATCTGCCTGACTTTATTTCTTTACTTTTGCTATAATCGCGACACCCGCTCTTTACTTTTAACATTAAAAGTGAAGCGCGGGTGCCGCGATTATATCAAAAGTAAAGAAATAGATGTTTTTTTCTATTTCTTTACTTTTGCTATATTTGCGGCACCGGCGCTTTACTTTTAACGTTAAAAGTAAAGCGCGGGTGGCGCGATTATAGCAAAAGTAAACAAATAGAAAAAAACATCTATTTCTTTACTTTTGATATAATCGTGGCACCCGCTCTTTACTTTTAACATTAAAAGTGAAGCGCGGGTGCCGCAATTATATCAAAAGTAAAGAAATAGATGTTTTTTTCTATTTCTTTACTTTTGCTAAATTCGCAGCACCGGCGCTTTACTTTTAACGTTAAAAGTAAAGCGCCGGTGCCGCGATTATAGCAAAAGTAAACAAATAGAAAACAAGCATTAGCATAGCCAATAGTCTGCTTTGGGACCTTATAAGTATTTAGTTATGCAGCACAATTGTTGCATGGCTAAACACTTATAAGGTCCCAAAGGCGAGACCTATTGGCTATGCCAATGCTTGTTTTTGTTAGGCACGGTGATGTGCCCAGAATCACAGGATGTTTAAACCTCCCTCAGACTCGAACCTGGTTCCCCAGCTTCAAAGTCGGCCGCTCTGGCCGTTAAGCCATATTCTGGTGCTAGTGAGGGAGAACTGGCTGTAGGGCTGTGCGAACACACTCTAAGTGAACCAAACATGGCTCAAGGCAGGTTCCACGGCCTCCCATCAGAAACTGAAGAACCTCTGTATGGAAGCTTTTGGACTGAACACTCATGGGTTAATGCGCCTGCTGATAAGATCTGAGTGTAGCCGGCACATCATGGGGCTGATTCCAGTAAGCCAACTCAGGAGGTTAGTGGCCATGCTGCAGAAATGCTTGTGAGAACGTTGGTCAAAATTCCGAAAAAAGACAGGACATCAATGTATACAATGAAAGTATCTGTGTACACTCTTCCAAGCAAATGGTCCTGTTAGTAATGTTTGAAAAGGAAATCGACCTCCCCCTCTCTGTCTCTCGTGCCCTTTCTCACCTTTCACTCCGTCCCTCTTTCTTCCCCCCCCCCCCCTTACCACCCCATCCAGCACGCAGGGAGAACGGACAGAGCCAGGTTTGCCAGATTGGGCTATTTCTCGCACAATTGGCCGATATTTTGCCCGATTGTGCGAGAAACAAGCATTGGCATAGCCAATAGGTCTCGCCTTTGGGACCTTTTAAGTGTTTAACCATGCAA
This sequence comes from Calotriton arnoldi, assembly GCA_963921515.1. NCBI lineage: Eukaryota > Metazoa > Chordata > Amphibia > Caudata > Salamandridae > Calotriton > Calotriton arnoldi. Next base: position 672,694 of record CAWUFW010009813.1, on the reverse strand, counting down.
CCGTTAATGTTGTTGCACCAAGGATATTGTGCTGCATAACTAAATACTTATAAGGTCCCAAAAGCGAGACCTATTGGCTATGCCAATGCTTGTTCCTTTTGTAGCCTCTACCCTGAAAATACCAACTACTGGAAAAGGAAATAAATATGTTCCCTCGTAATTGAATTGAAGTATCCACCGTCTTGGAATGTGCATAAAATCTTAGAGCAGACTGGCGTGCCTCTGGTTCAGGGATGCAGGAAGCTACCATCCTGGACACTGCTGTATGTCATCACTTCCCTGAGGCCTTAAACCAGCCAACATCCGGTGCCCCTGCATGTGGTACGGAAACAACTGCCTTTGCAACAGCCAGACATGATGGATAGAGGACCACACCCTCCCTGTAGGGCTGTAAGTGGACATGACTGCCACCCACGTTCCTGAAGAAACTGCCATAATGAGCAGAACCATGAAGCCAGGAGAGCAGCCCCACCATGCCCACAAGAGAGTGCCAGACCGGAAGTTCCTAGATCAGGCATTGTCCTGGGGAGCCCGCATTACTGCTGGTGTGCAGACATCAATAAACACGTTCCCACAGCTGTTTGGCATCTGTATTCAGGCTGCACCTATTTTAAATTTTCTGTTCCCTGATCCACTTAAGTAAACTTTTCTCTGTGGCCCTTTAACTGGAGGAGACATCAGATAGGTAATGCCCTATTACTTACCAGTAATCTTCATTACTCCTGGTCCTATTGTCCTCGTCCCATTCCTGTCATGGAGATGGTCATCTCCACTTTGTAAGGAATGGGACGAGGACTGGAGGGACCGGGAGGTAATGAGCTTAGTTGTATGACCAGACAGAGACAATGGAGAAAACCTTTATGTTTCTGTCAGTGGTCACCATTACAAGTGAGCAGGTGGATCATGCGATGTGCACTGCTCACGACGCAGAACTACTCTCGAGCACATCAGTGGGTTTATCCCTGTCCAGCAGAACAGTTCTTTACATTTAATTATTTAGTTACCAGTAAATTATTTAGGCATTGTGGGTTGCTTGTCAGTGGCAAATCACAAAACTGGACACAGTAGAAAGAGTGAAATAATAAATTCTTGTTCTCGTTTAAAAAACTTTATCCTGCAGGTTGTTTTTTGTCTTCCTTCAGTTTGTCACATCGAAGCATTACGTGCCTGGTTTCCAGCTGAAGGTTGTTCATTGTTTCATGGGAGGCATTTTTTACTGTCCTATGAAGATCTGACTGATGACAATCTTTTAAAATACTTTTCTGAACCTGCAGTGGTACTATTGTTTCAGGCCAGAACATGTTCCTTTCTTCTGGACTATGTACCCTATGTTTACGTCTCAATTTTGTTTAGCAGTGCTGTCATTGCCTTGTTGATTCACACACATGCATACATGCAAACAAACGGTGTACACCACGGCCAGTCGCTCTGGGTAGCATTCCAACCCATAATTTTTCCCTGTCTGTGCCATTCTAGATCGCGGCCCACCTAATGCAAATCAGAACTGATACTGGTCCTTATGGCACAGTTCATCCCATAAGCATCCCTCTGTCCAGAAAGGCACAGTGGGGAAAAACTATCTGTTTGAATGCTACCCAGAACAATTGCCAGTGGTTTAGCCTATTTGCAAGCATTACTCCCATCACCTTTTATGTGTTTGATGTAACACCCTAAATGTCCTAGGGTATGCTCAGATGTGTGTGCATTGCTCACTGTGGCACTGGTTCAAAGCTATACCTCACTGTTGAGGCCTAACAAGATTGAAACTGGTCAGCGCAGCTTATATTCCGTTCCAGACTGAGCCTTACCCGGCAGCACAGGATGGACAGTACACATGAGGAACAGTGTCACCACTAATTTGCACAAGGCATACCTCTATCTAGTGTGGACCACTGGGTGAAAACCATGGGTTTGAATTCTACCTGGAGCAGTATTTAGTGGTTTAGACTATTTACAAGCTTCCTCCCATCACCTTTTGTGTGTTTGATGTTCCTTTGAACTATCATGGGTCTTAGATGATGAGCTGTTCACTAGTCATTTATTGCCTTGCTCTAGTATTTAGGGTCTACAGTGCTTTGGGGTGGTGCAGTGTGGCTTGATTGTGGATCTTTCTTCTTTGGCTGGTAGTGCAAAGAATGCACTGCTAGTGCTAGGTAGTTGCCTGGTACTAATTTTGCTGCCCGGTTCTGCTCTACTTGAAGCTGCTGTAAGGAATTTCATGGGAGGCAGGTGGACATGTCATTGCATGATAACAAGCTTATCGATCTTGTGATGGAAGTTGATGGCGGTGTGAATTTGCTGAGGATGTTCAAAATATGCACTCTCCTGGTATCTAATTCCATTGTGGGATGAAGAAAAGGTTTGGGTCAATGACATCAAGGCCCATATGCAGTTTTTAGGTCCAGCCTAGCGGCAGCTCGCATGCACTGCTCGCTCTGCGAGGCATGCAGTAGTCGAGTATGCTGTGGAAGCCTCGCCTTGTAGTTGGTAAATGCTGGTTTCCGATTGATAATGAGGCTTGTTAGTCCCTCCTTGTTACCACCCTGTCGCCATTTGTTACCTCCCATGAGGACTGGATCTTTTACTTGTGGTGTTACACGGTCTCCTTCATAAGTCGGTAAGCACTATTTTTTTTTATTTGCAGCATGGTCCGCTTTTACTTTAGCGGGCGCGCTTGTTTATTTAATTAATTTGCCGCGCGGGCTGAAAGGGAGCTGAAAGGGAGCGTTTCTATTCACTAATCTAACAAGCATTTGCAATGCAATAGGTTTTGCATTTATGCGAGTTTCAGCTATTGACATTGCAAATAATAATGCCTTTTATTTTTGTTTTAGTTTTAAAACATAAATAAAAGGCATTGTCATTTACAATGCCAATAGCTTAAACTCGCCTAAATGCGAGACCTATTGCATTGCAAATGCTTGTGTTTTTTTAAACAGCACGGCCGCCCCATAACACAGGCGCCTGCTTTCAATCACTTTAACCGGGCATTATCTCCTGTCATTTTCAAACCCCCTCCGCCCCCAAGTAAAATGGAATTAGAAAGGATTAGTGACTTAAGTCATGTAATTCCAGGTAGCACATAATGGTGTGCTAATGGGCTGAAGTTGACAACAGCACATCTGTGTTACATGTCATCTGTACTAAAGCCACCTGACGGGTTGTTTTCAAAAGCCTGTTTTATTAACAACAACACCACCAATACCTCCACCACCACCAATACCTCCACCACTACCAGTACCACCACCAGCAGTACCACCACTACCACCAGTACCACCACCACCAGTACCACCACTACTACCAGTACCACCACTACCAGTACCACCACCACCACTACCAGTACCACCACCACTACCAGTACCATGACTACTAGTACCACCACCACTACCAGTACCACCACCACTACCACCACTATCAGTACCACCACCACCACCACTACCAGTAGCACCACCACCACCACTACCACCACCACCAGTACCACCAGTATCTTCACCACCACCACCACCAGTACCTCCACCACCAGTACCACCAACACCAGTACCACCACCACCAGTACCACCACCACCAGTACCACTACCACCACCACCAGTACCACCAGTACCAGTACCACCACCAGTACCACCACCACCAGTACCACCACCACCAGTACCACCAGTACCACCACCACCAGTACAACCACCACCACCACCACCACCAGTACCACCAACACCACCACCAGTACCACCACCACCAGTACCACCACCACCAGTACCATCACCACCACCACCACCACCACCACCACCAGTACCACCAACACCACCACCAGTACCACCACCACCACCAGTACCACCATCACCAGTACCAGTACCACCAGTACCACCACCGCCAGTACCAGTACCATTACCACCACCACCACCACCACCACCAGTACCACCACCACCAGTACCACTACAACCAGTACCACCACCACCAGTACCACCACCACCACCACCAGTACCACCACCACCAGTACCACCAGTACCACTAGTACCACCACCACCAGTATCACCACCACCACCAGTACCATGACCACCACCAGTACCACCACCTCTACCAGTACAACCACCAGTACCGCCACCACCACCAGTACCACCCCTGTACCACCCCAGTACCACCACCTCCACCAGTACCACCACCAATACCACCAGTACCAGTATCACCACCAATACCAACAGTACCACTACCAATACCACCACCACCAATACCACCACCACCATTACTAGTACCACCAGTACCAGTACCACCACCAGTACCAATACCACCACCACCACTACCACCACCAGTACCACCACCACCACTACCACCAGCACAACCACACGTACCACCACCACAATTACCAGTACCACCACCACCACCAGTACCACCACCACCACCAGTACCACCACCAACAGTACCACCAGTACCACCACCACCACCAATACCACCACCACCAGTACCACCACCAGTACCACCACCATCACCTCCAGTACCAGTGCCACCACAAGTACAAGTACCACCACCAGTACCACCAGTACCACCACCACCAGTACCAGTACCACCAGTACCACCACCAGTACCACCAGTGCCACCACCAGTACCACCACCACCAGTACCACCACTACCACCACCACCACTACTACCACCACCACCAGTACCACCAGTACCAGTACCACCAGTACCAGTACCACCAGTACCACCACCAATACCACCACCACCAATATCACCAGTACCACCACCAGTACCAGTACCACCAATACCACCAGTACCACCACCAATACCACCACTACCACCACCACTAATATCACCACCAGTACCAGTACCACCAGTACCACCACCACAAGTACCACCAGTACCGGTACCACCACCACCACTACCAGTACCCCCACCACCACCACTACCAGTACCACCACCATCACTACAAGTACCACCACCACCACCACTACCAGTACCACCACCACCACTACCAGTATCTCTACCATGACAACCACTACCACTACCAGTACCACCACCACCACTACCTGTACCACCACCACTACCAGTACCACCACCACCACTACCAGTACCACCACCACCACTACTACCACCACCAGTACCACCACCACCAGTACCATCACCAGTACCACCACCACCAGTACCACCACCACCACCACTACCACCACCATCAGTACCACCACCACCAGTACCACCACCACTACCACCAGTACCAGTACCACCACCAGTACCACCACTACCAGTACCATCACCACCAGTACCACCACCACCACCAGTACCACCACCACCACCACCAGCGCCACCACTACCAATACCACCACCACCACCACCACTACCAGTACCACCACCACCACCAGTACCACCACCACCAGTACCACCACCATTACCACCACCACCAGTACCACCACCAGTACCACCACCACCAGTACCACCACCACCAGTACCACTACCACCAGTACCACCACCACCAGTACTACCACCAGTACCACCACCAGTCCCACCACCACCAGTACCACCAGTACCACCACCACCACTACCACCACCAGTACCACCAGTACCACCACCAGTACCACCACCGGTACCACCACCACCAGTACCAGTACCACCACCAGTACTAGTACCACCACCACCAGTACCACCACCACCAGTACCACCAGTACCAGTTGCACCAGTACCACCACCAGTACCACCACCACCACCAGTACCACCACTACCAATACCACCACCACCACCAGTACCACCACCACCACTACCAGTACCACCACCATCACCAGTACCACCACCACCAGTACCACCACGAGTACCACCACCAGTACCACCACCACCAGTAGCACCAGTACCACCAGTAAAACCACCACCAGTACCACCAGTACCAGTAGTACCAGTACCACCAGTACCACCACCACCACCAGTACTACCACCAGTACCACAACCAGTCCCACCACCAGTACCACCACCACCAGTACCACCACCACCACTACCACCACCAGTACCACCAGTACCACCACCAATACCACCACCAGTACCACCACCACCAGTAACAGTACCACCACCACCAGTACCACCAGTACCACCACCACCACCAGTACCACCACCAGTACCACCACCACCAGTACCAGCACCACCAGTACTACCACCACCAGTACTACCACCACCAGTACCACCACCAGTACCACCACCAACAGTACCACCACCAGTACCACCACCAGTACCACCACCACCACCACCAGTACCACCATCAGTACCAGTACCACCGCCACCACCAGTACCACCATCACCACCAGTACCACCACCAGTACCACCACCACCACCAGTACCACCACCACCACTACCACCACCAGTACCACCACCACCAGTACCACCACCAGTACCACCACCACCAGTACCACCAGTACCACCACCAGTAACACCACCACCAGAACCACCACCAGTACCACCACCAGTACCACCACCACCACCACCACTACCACCACCAGTACCACCACCACCACCACCAGTGCCACCAGAACCACCACCACCAGTACCACCACCACCACCACCACCAGTACCACCACCAGTACCACCACCAGTACCACCACCACCACCAGTGCCACAACCAGTACCACCACCACCAGTACCACCACCACCAGTACCACCACCACCACCAGTACCACCAGTACCACCAGTACCACCACCACCAGTACCACCACCAGTACCACCACCACCACCAGTTCTAGCAGTACCACCACCAGTACCACCACCAGTACCACCACCACCAGTACCACCACCACCACCAGTACCACCACCAACACCACCAGTACCACCACCAGTACCACCAGTACCAGTACCACCATCACCACCAGTACCAGTACCACCACCAGTACCAGTACCACCACCACCACCAGTACCAGTTATACCAATACCACCACCACCAACAGTACCACCCCCACCACCAGTACCACCACCAGTACCACCACCACCACCACCAGTACCACCACCACCAGTACCACCAGTACCACCAGTACCACCAGTACCAGTACCACCAGTACCAGTACCACCAGTACCACCAGTACCACCAGTAAGACCAGTACCAGTACCACCAGTACCAGTACCACCAGTACCACCAGTACCAGTACCACCAGCACCACCACTACTAGTACCACTACCACTACCAGTACCACCGCCACCAATACCACCACCACCACCAATACCACCACCAATACCACCACCACAACCACCAATACCACCACCACCAATACCACCACCAATACCACCAATACCACCACCACCACCATCTCAGCGCCTCTCGCTCACTAGTAATAGCAGGGGCACTGTACAAGGCCGTAGCTGCAGCCGAGACCATCCCTCCCTCCCTCCATGCGTGCCATAAAGCACAGCCTGCCCTGCACCAGGAGGTGAAGCCAGGGCCCTACTACAGCTGAAGTGTTTATTAGGCCAAACATAGCAATGACATTACGCAGTGCCACACTGCACACTCAAATCACGGAGAGGGCAGGAAATAGCCCCCCCTCCCGCTCCTCCTCCTGAGCCGTGACAGTGTAATCACAGTGCAAAAGGTGTTGGAGCGCTTTGTTAGTGTTTATAGCTCGGATCATATGTAACTCTCACTTTACACTTTGTGTGTGTGTAATTTACAACACTCACACATCTTTTTCACTGCACTATTTATTACTACTTTGAAGACGTCGCAGGCCAGTCTCTTCCTCTGATATTTACAATCTAACAAGCAGTCGAGAAGGCCCTTTATTGAAATGCAATAGGTCTCGCATTTGCGAGAGTTTAAGCTATTAGTATTGCAAATGACAATGCCTTTTATTTATGTTTTAAAACCTAAAACATAAATAAAAGGCATTGTCATTTACAATGGCAATAGCTCAAACTCGCGTGAATGCGAGATCTATTGCATTGGAAATGCTTGTTATTATGTGAACATAGTCTTTAATAGGTTCTGATTTTTAGGCTACACATAGTTTGCATAATTTCCTGTTTTCCGTATGCTTACGATGACCTCATAGATTTCTCTTGAGGGAGAAGCGGTTCGAACAGCAGTGTCTTGGAGTAACATCCACAGGCCCTGCACACACAACATTCACAGCTGAACTTCAGAACGTGGATGGAGATACCTGGGAGCTGTTATCTCACAGGAGTATTGCACGTCAGTGAATACCTCATCTACTATTTTCACATAGACAACTGTCCTCTCTTAGGACGCCTAAAACCCATAATTCTCATGAGAATGATGTGTGATACACATGGAACATGCCATTAAACTTCACCATTCCTTAAAATTTACTCAGACTTCAGTCTCAAAGGGATTTGTTTTCTTTTGTTTACCTTACCAAATAGTAATCCTTCAGTCTTTGATTGAGTAAAGCTTAATTTTCTATTCCTCATTCAGTCCTGAACGCAGGTGAGTTAGGATGAGATATCTGTGTTTTCTTCCTTATGACAATAGAGGTGAAGCATGATATAGGTTTCATTTTAAGGTCATTTTGCAAAGTTTAATAACAAGTGGGTAGAAGAATGCATTTAAACACCATGATGCACAGCAGTTCTTTAGAGAATCACATAGTGGTCTTTTATGAGCCTTGAAGGAGGACTGACTTTGCTTTACTTCTTATGTGTGACTATGCAGGCATAAGGTAATACACACGGTTTGATCCTGCAGTACCCAGTGTTAGGCAAAAAATGAAGACAATGTTTCCCTGAGTGTTGTTTGACAGTGTGTAAAATTAAGAATGCTGATGGTCCTCATCTCCTCGTTCTCCCAACAGCTCCTTCCAGATATTATTCAAGGTAGTATCTGTACCTCTTTCATTCTTTTAAGAGTTCTTCACTTTGCTGTTGAAGTTGTCTGATAAACCTTCATTTCCAAGACTTTAACCTTGATTGGGACCTTAGAGATGTGCCAGATAGGGTAATTCCTAATTAAAATGCTGCCCAATTGCCACTAACTAGCACGGTCATTGATTTCCAAAGTCCATTGCCAGCAGAAGTAAAGTCTACATCACGCAGATTCAGACAACCATTTTTCTGGTACAACTGTGAGCATTGTTTGGGTGCATTAGAGGTTCCCACATAGATCTGTGGAACCTATTCTAAATAGACTCCAAGTCATTAAAAGCACAGCTACTAGACTCATTTTGATTCCTAGCAGGAAACAGTCTCGCCAGATTGCATTGACTACCGATTGCAAACCGGTTCTCATTTAATTGCCTATGTTTTGCTCACAAGGCTTACTATGGTCAAGGACCGATGTATCTACAAAATGTACTTAAAAACTATAATTTCACTTCCGAGTTCATAATCCACTTGTCTTCTTAAAATTGCTGTAGCCACAGAGTTTGATTAGGAGGTAGGGTTTTTTCAATACACGCTGCAGATTTGGAATCATCTTCCAAGTGAGTTAAAAGAAGAAGCTAATCATTTTAAATTCAGAAAACTGCTTAAAACTGGCTTTTCTGCAATTCAGTACCATCCTAGAGACTACTATCTATTCTGAGTGATTGTTCTTTGTTTTTCTTTTTCCCCTTTTCCTTCCTTTGGTTGCTTGCTCCTCTACACCCCTTAGGGTCGCCCTCTCTTGTGCCTTACAAGTTCCACATCAAATGATACCTAAAGAAATCAAACCAAATCAATGCGAGGCTCCTAATAATGGTCTTTGCTTCGATAAGGTAAGGTAACAGACTTAGGGGCAGATTTACAAGGACTGGCGCATCTCTGCATATTAGCAGGGATGCACCAGTAAAGATGTGACACGCAAAAATACCCTTGCGCCACCACGGATGCGTCGCATTTACAATGCGGCACACCATTGCGCAAGGATAGACAGATGCGTGTCGCATCTTTTGTCGTAAGGGCAGCGCATTGCTGGAGTCGTGTCGCAAGCGCGACGCAACTCCAGCAATGCTCAGGGGCGGCCCATACTTATTGTGCTGCATCACTCCTTACGCCTGCTTCAAGCAGGCGTAAGGTTTTGACGCAGCGGCGTCGTAAAAGTGACTCTGTGAAATCTTTACGAGGCTGTCTTGCGAAGGAGCGCCCACCCTGAATACATTATACCTGACGCAGGTATAATGTAGCGCAGGGCTTTACAACGTGACACATCTCCCTAGATGCGTCACGTTGTAAATATGTCGCAACGTGGCGCATTGTTTACTACGTTGCTGCGTCACAGAAATGACGCAACGGCGGCGCAAATGTGTCGTAAGGGGCTTGTAAATCTGCCCCATAGTGCCTCCTACAGGCAGTACTTAATTACTGATAAAGTGTCCCAAAATACGAATTTCTAAGGAACACTCTGTATTCTAGGACTGTTTCAGCTCCCTGCACGTGGGGTGCACCACACTGAACACCTGGGGGCTTATTAACAAGCCTCTTGCGCCACTTTTGGGTCATTTTTAACATGGGAAAAGTGACGTACGGGTGGTGCAAGGGGCTTGTAAATAAGCCCCCAGATACTTAGACATCGTGCCTACTATTTCTATGGACATACATAGTTTGCATACAGTATCTAAAATCTGCAGAAACCAACATGCTAGGGTGACCACCTCACTCCAGATCATTTCCAGCCCTGAACTTTTCCTCTACTAATCATTGTTTTCAGGTGTGTCGTTTGAATTAGTTCAATTAAAACAATGCAAAAGACTACAACACCCAGAATGCATTGGGTAATCACACAAACGTCCAGAAATGGAAACAGCCCCCATAATGATCTGGAAGGAGGACGTCAACCTACAACACATATTGCTCCAACTTAGAAAAATGAGAGTAAATCTTGACCATAACTTTACACATGGCATTTTAAACAGTGCTGTTTGTTTTCAGACCTGAAAATAGTTCTAATGTCGTCCCTTACTTCATTTACACTGGATTGCTTTAGCAGTTCAATAGGAGTTTAGTTTAACCTTCTGCCAGATGTCACAATCATAAACTGAACGCCCATCAACCTTTAAACCAGAAATCAGTTCAAACAATTTTTAGTTACTTAACCCTTTTAAATATTCCCCAATATGTGCTGTTATTTGAGCTTTCTCTTTTATCCAAATCCTTAAATTCTTACTCAGCTGCATGTATATGCAAAGTAGTTTTTTTTTTGGCTTATACCCAAAAGCGGGCTCGGTTGTGGGAGAACCAGGAAACACATTTAGCAGGTGCGTTGTCAGAAAACTGAAACTATTCTGAAGTATTTCAGAAGCACTTAGGGGCATATTATCAACGGCCAGCGATAATTATCGCTGGCCGTGCTTAGCGATAGATTTCTTATCGCTGGCTATCTCCGGAAATTATCGCCCTGGTAGCGCGTTATTAACAACACGCTTCACCAGGGCGATAAAAATTCCAGAGATAGCGAGGTTATCGCCGTTTTGCAGGGAACATCGCTGGTTTTCCAGCGATGTTCCCTGCAAAACGGCGATAACCTTGCTGATACGACCCTGTGGTCGTATCAGCACAATCCACCCCCTATGTTAGGGATGGCTAAGTCGGGATAATAGCAGACGTTAGATTTTGGCGAAAACGTCCGTTTTCGCCAAAATCTAACGCCTGCTATCATCCTGTGGGCTGCCTTGTAAATATCGTGATGTGCACATCGGCGATATTTACAACGTAGCCCATCTGGGGTACGCCAGTAACGCCCACCTTGTATCTCATTAGAGATGCAGGATGGGCGTTGGGGGAAAGGGCGATAGTGCAGGGATTCACGCGATAGCGTGACCTTGCTGATTAGGCGATAGAATTATCGCCGCTTTCCGTCCGAAAAAGGACGCTAAAGCGGCGATAATTGACTATCGCCTGGTTGTTAATATGCCCCTAGGTTGTTAATGCAGAGTCCTAATGTTGTGGTACATTTCAGCTTTTCTGTTTTTGCTATCTCCCTTCCGTCTCCTAGGCCGGTAGCTTCAGAGACCCTGCATAGCAGGCTGACTTTGAATTTTCCTCCTCCCACTCCAAGATCTGTAACTCTAGAGGCCTAGCATAGAGTTTGTGCTCCTTCTGCATCTGGTTTCAATGCAGCTCTGGGGCAGAGCCAGGGTAGCATTCCCAAAGAGCCTTGCTTGGCTCTTCCCTGATGGGCCCTGAATCCACTGCATCTCTATGAGCTAGACTTGGGCTCTGATCCACGACAAGGCCTGGGAAACGAATCGAAATCTGCCACTTTTAGGCAATGAACTCTTCCCACCGAAGGTGCTCACAGGACGCATGGGCTTCTCACAAAACAGCATCTGCACTGTACCACTGAGATTTCTCAACTAAATATTATTCAAAGGACCAGTCTTGGAATGCATTGGCTGACTATCCCAGGGTCAACCATAATAAAATAACAGGGTTTATTGGTTTGGTTACCCAACCATTGCTTACACAGAACAGTGTCACCATATATCACTATTTTAGTTCTTAGAATATTCTCAGGTTTCTGTGCCTGCATGCTTCAGCATAAACATTCCAGTAACACATCTAGTGTTCTTTTGGTAAGTTAAAATAGCAACACTGCAGGCCTTATTTCCTAGAAAGTAACGCAGTGCAGTGCTGTAAGCCATTTGGCTGCACCGTGCTGCATTACTTTCAAAGCACAGTGTTGCTTCATATTTACAACAATATGACGGATTCCTGTGCTCTACCCTGTGCTGGTGCACAATTGGCTGCCGTGCGCCAACGCAGACAACCTTGCACCATGGTTCCAGGAGACCTGCGTTGTGGGAATGATTGTTTTTGTGCAGGAAGGGACACCTCACGAGAGGTGTTTTCCTGAGGAAAACAAGGAGAAATAAAAGTATTCCTCCTCGTTGCACCTCCTTATGCCTCCCCTGGGGAGGTGTAGGATTCTGACGCATTCCCCAGTTTACAAAACATTGTAAATCTGGGAATGCGGCAGAATCCATGGGTGTTGCGTGGGAACACGCACAACAACACCCATGGCACAACCTTTCACGTAAAGTGCTGCGTGAAAAGGGCCCGTATTTACAAGGCCACGAAAAGCCACTCAGGGTGGTTTTACGTGGCCTTGTAAATATGGATCACCACATTGCACCACTGGTACGTCAAAAAAGTGATGCACCGGCAGCACAAGGGGCTTGTAAATATGCCTCTGCATTTTTTGTGTTCATGCAGCCTTATTCTAAGATGAGTGAAACTTTTTTGCGGAAACAGATGGGTCACTTAAGAATGCACAGGTGATAATTACTTCAAACATAGACATTTGAAAAATTGCACTCTTTCAAATGTGTACATTATTGGTGATGTTGCAGAAAATTTTCAAAATGATTCATGTGTTTTAACAGAAACTGGTTACCCGGATGCAAGGAGCCACGTCCTGAATGCATGCATGTTTTGTAATAAATACCTAGCAGAATAGAATTCTGCTCCAGGGCTAAGGTCCTTTCTGAAGTGAGACGCGCAAGGCACACAGAGGTAGAGAGAAAATGTAAGTAGGCACAGGTTTCACCATGGCAACTTGTTGGAAATACAAGCATCACCAGGAGTTGATACAGGAAACACCACAAGCACTGCCACTGGATTGCATGCTGAAACCTGTACTACCAAGTCATGTAGTAATATAAATGACACCTAATTTAGAGACATTCACCCTATCCTTCACTGCATGTCCCCACATATTTGCCTTACTGCTGCAAGGCAAGAAATAGACTAAAGGTTCTTGTAACTGAGTGGTCATAACTTTATCCAGAATTGTAGCCATTACAGTAGTTTGGTGATGGGGTGAAAGATAGGCATAGTGATTGGATCAAGGTTTGATTTCTTAAATTGTGCCACCATCTGCCCCTTCTTTAGTGCCTCTGGGACACGACTCTCCACAAAGGATAGATTCACCAATTTGCTGATGATAAGTACAGAGTGAAGACATTCTGTCCATCAATCGTTCTTTTTGCATTTCTTTTGACATTCTTTAAGTAGCCATGCAGGTGCAGGGTCTACAGGTGAATCCATATATAGGTGCACAGAATACGTTCAGTAGTCTGGTGGACTTGGCTTTCATGTGAAGGTCAGAGGTGAGGACTGCACAGTTGTTAGCTTGTAGGAACAGCTTGAATCTGCGAGATGTCTGTTCATCAGGGCCGGCCTTTGCTAAGATAGCACCCTGGGCGTGGGCGGAGAGAAATGTGGCACCCTTGCTGATGGTATTGAATTAAATGAGGTGAGAGGGGTTCCCTTTTATGTCCACTGGCAGTACCTGCATAAGCAAGGGCTGGCCCCTGAATACAAACATCCCTGGACCTCCCCCAGCTCCCCTAAATCATCAATAGCTTAGCTACCTCAGATGATTGTTTTGTTGATGTATGCCAGCAGGGGTCAGAGGGTGAAGGGAGAGCAAGGAAGGGGGCTAAAAGGGTATTAAAAACATCACCCGCCATATGACAATGAAGGACTAAAACCACTTCAAATTGGCAAATCAGACAGAAACGAACAGGCAGAAACAAGGACAAGGCTGGAGCAAGATGAGAAGGGTGCTGTTGGTGACATAACCTTAATGCACTCAGCTTTATGCGCCCCTCCGAAAAAAAGGATCCCTGGGCCTGGTCCCAGCTTGCCCATGCTAAAGGACGGCACTGCTGTTCATCATTTATGACCAGCCTCTCTCTGAGCTTCAATTTTTCATCTATGAAGAAGGCATAAAAGTAGTGTCATAGCAATTGTGTTGCACTGACACCTGGGAAGCATTTTGTGTTGCTTCCTGATGAGGAAACCGTTTAAATAGTGCCCTCAGCTGATTTTTCACTCTCTCAATAATAGATTCCCTTTGTAATTGGTTTGCCTTTGACATTTTAAATAGGTTTCTTCAATATTGACTCTGCTCCTAGGTTATCTTGTTTAAATTGTTTAATTCTACCAAGGAGAAATGCTTCATGTGATAGGCTCAGAAAGGAATATATTACAGTCCTCATCAAAATAGGAGAAAATATCATTATGGTTGGAGTTTATAGTGTTAGGTGTAGTTAGGTGCAGGGAGGATTGTTGGAGTAGAAGATACTTCTTAGAGAGTGTTGACTGTGCACTTATGATGCAGGTGATGTTAGTTTGTTTTTACCAGCTATGTGTGAAAGTGTGGTTAACTAGGAATGGATAGCATAATGGATAAACCACATTATATGCTATACATTCTTGATTGTGATGGGGATGTGTGTTCACTATTGCATTTAATGCACGACTTTTAATGTGGGTTGGCCCAGTCATTAACAATGAAAGACCCAAGTCAAAGAGACCTGTAATCCACTGATGGGCACAAAGGTCCCCCTTTTTTTCTAACCATAAATAAAAGTCACCCAGTAGGTTTAGGGTACAGTGCTTAGTAACCAATTATCCTACAGGCTGGCAATAATAAATCTTCAAGGTGGTACTTCTTTAGAGGCGAGAAATACACAAAGTGGGAATGGTTTGGAATCTTCAACAAGGGTAACTGATAGTAATTCCCTGTTAATTAAAGCTCCTTCTTTCGCCAACAAAACAAAATGGTGTAAAATGTAAGAACCAGGAGGGGCAAGGTGTGAAATAATGCCCTCATAACGTAGGAAAAAGAAGATTCTACCACAAGAAAATCTTCTATGCCCTAACAGTGTTTGATTACTGGTCTTGTATTAAAAAGTTCACTGATTAGTGAATACACTATTGGTAAAATGTATGCGAGAAAGACAGTTTAGGAAGGGAATATTGGGACTGAGGTGAAGTATATTTGGGTTTGGAGTAATGCAGGACTGTCATGGTTTAACTCCTAATTACGAAGAAGTGCAATAATCTTTTGATGCTGTAGTTCAGTAATTTGGGTGTTTTTACTTTCTTTACGCGTATGTTTTCTCTTTTCTCGTTGGCTCTTCTTGGCTACCATTTTAGAATGGACCTCATAAAATATTGCCATCGGTGCTTTATGGCAGGAAATTAGTTTTGAGGTGCTGTCACCATTGGCTCTTCCTCATTCCATTCCTAATCACTTGAGGGTATGTCCTCACCCAAGGCACTGGAACACCTATTGCCTTCCTTACAGTGTATAGTATTTTTGCTTATGGGAAGAGTCTAGAAATGCACTCCTTTCTTTATGGATATAGCCTTGTTCCTCTTCTAGGATTTCATAATCACACTGCTCCCATTAAAACCTGTGTCTTACTGTCTTCATCGGAGCAAGGTGTCTTCCTTTCTGCAGTCTCCCTGAGGGTGGTTTCACTAAACGTAGTCAGCCTAGGGTTGGTGGTATTCTTTTATTTGCTGTTGTAGAAGCTAAGCTATAGTCAGCTGATATCCCCTCAGTCTCAGAGCTGCCCGCTCCACCCTGTGGTCCAAAAGGGGCAGGGCTTTGAATAAGTCCATGGGTCGCCGTGTAGGGTCCCCACAATAGGCGTACAAGCAGGCGGCATGGTTTGAAAAAAGTGTGATTAGAGCCAGCACCCCAACTCCGGCTTCCATGAGGCACGATACAATTGCGTCTCAAAATTTCCCTTTCAACAATTGACGAGAGGGTGCCATACTGTGAGTACATGGTGTGGTTTTACAGTGACCAAGGGTTGGGTACACCTTAGCGCGTGTATACCACTCGGGTCACACAGCTAGGTCCTGAAGAAAACCTGGTAATATCGCCGACAGGTTGAAACATGTAGACCACTTTCACGTTTTACCACCATTAAGATACCTGAGGTCAATCTAACCGAGCATGGTATCTTACACTGTTTTTAACATTGTCCAGTTGCTCCATATTAAAGTTTTGTAGGGAATTAAATCTGGCCAATTTTTAATTCACTTGATTTCACTCACTTGCACCACTGCTGCTAAAGAAAACCTGCTCCACTGTAATCATGTGTTGAAGCACACTCGGATAGCATTTGGCTATTCGGGTGGGACCCCAATGATGAAGCATGTCACCAACTAGGTTGGTGAGTGAGGGGTCTTTTTGGAAAAAAGGAGAACTTTTCCCCTTTTGTGCACCTCTTTATACCGCGTGGACATCTTGGTGTCCTCAGGGTACACTCCTTCATTTGTTTGATATAGAAGCTAAGCTATAGTCAGCTGATATCCCCTCAGTCTCAGAGCTGTCCGCTCCACCCTGTGGTCCAAAAGGGGCAGGGCTTTGAATAAGTCCATGAAGGGCTCTTTCAGTGACGATCTCAGGCTCCCACCTTCAACCCTATGTTGAGCTGAAAGCACACTGGGCTGGGGGATTCACCTGTTGGCTGCCCGGCTTGATTATGGAAAAAGAAAGTCAGAGCTCTTGCTAGTGCAGGAGGGGGCCGGGCAGATTGAAAAGGGTTACATCTGTAGGTGGCACTTATCAGCACAGAATGAATAGAGCTATAGGGTCCCAGTCATAGAAATCTATCTTTTTACTGTTGCAGTATGGGGCAGAAAGTGCTCTGGAAAAAGATAACTGCATGTTCTATTTCTCCTTCCTCCTCAGAAGAGCCACCACAGATACTTACTTTCACTCCTGAAGAGTTACAGGATCTGTAGACAGGGATGAAGCTACATCACTGCAACAGGAAGGGGCTAAGAGACTGGAACTGGAGACTAGGAAGAAGTTGAGCATATAGAACCGAAAGAGCGAGAGAGAGAGGGAAATTGTCAAATGATCAAGCTTCAAGAGGTGCTATTTGTTAAGTTTGAAAGCTTTATTCAACATAATTTAAAACATCATTCAAAAATACAACTTATATAAACATGATGTAGTAAAATATATTATTCTGAGATATTAATACAGGTGTCAGGAAAGGAAAGAAGCAGGCATTGTAATTTGAATATGCAATAACACGAGTAAGCTAATGACAAAATTGTCAATACATGCTTGAAAAGGGGACATTACTCAGAAAATATTAAAGAGGGAAGTGTAGAGGAAGGACTAATAGGGCAAATTGAACCCATAGTCATTTTCAATCAGAGTGACAGTGTAAAGTCACTATCAAGTTAAGATGTGTTAAGCCAGGTTATTATTACATTGGATCTTAAATGTATTGTTTAAAAGGTATTACATAAAACACTCAGGGGCTAATTAGGATGTTGGTCGGAAAGCCTTTCTGACCGACATCCCTGGTTTGACCTCCGACTGTCGTATTACAAGGACGGTGGCTGAAATTCAAACCGGCCAGTCAATCCAGGTGACTCCAGAAGGGCCACATAATCCAGTGAGAAAGGCGTTTCCACCTTCGGGATTATGATTAACCCTAGGTATAGAACTACGCTACACTTACAGAGCATGCATAGTTTGTGCTACTACGCAAATTGCACGTAGCACAGTGCAAAAACTGTGCTAAAACACGTAGCAGCAAAATCATCAACACCTACAAATGCTTTGATAAAGCAATTTTACATGCTAAAAAGCATATAACCAACTCACAAAAGTGAACTTTGACAGTGAATTATTAGGCAATGAGAGGTGATGATTTTGGGTCCCCCTAACCTAGGGGAGGACCAGCAGATGCCTTGAACACAAAAAGCATATCATGCTGAACGATTCAGTGGTGGTCCCTTCCTCTAGGACCACTCCATGCCATGTTATGGGCAAAATATATCCCAATCAGGCTCTGCAGAGCATTATGGACTAGAGTGGGCAGTGAATATTATAGTGTTCAATATCAAAATAATTCTATAAAGAGCTGCAGTTCAACTAGTCGTTACTAGATGTCCTCACGAGTCAAATGCAAAGCATTGAAATTATTATTACATCAAGCTGCAGTTCCACTAGTCGCTACTAGATGTCCTCATGAGTCAAATGCAAAAGCATTGAAACCCTTTCATGAAGCTTTTGCATTTGACTCGTGAGGGACATCTAGTAACGACTAGTGGAACTGCAGCTTGATGTAAAAATTATTTCAATGCTTTTGCATTTGACTCGTGAGGGACATCTAGTAACGACTAGTTGAACTGCAGCTCTTTGTAGAATTATTTTGATATTGGATACTATAATATTCACTGCCCACTGCTAATCTCGTCCCATAATGCTTTGCAGGGCCTTTGGTTGGGATTGTATTTTTGCCAATAACTGTGCTTGGGGTGGTCCTAAGAGGATGGGACCACCACCGAATCGTTCAACAAGATGTGCTTTTTGTTTTCAAGGCATCTGCTTGGTTCTCTCCCTAGGTTAGGGAGGATCCCAAAATCATCATCTCTCTCACTACTTGTTAATTTATCTTCACTTTTGTGAAATGACTATATGTATTTTAGTATATAAAGACAGAGATACTTATTTTATCATAACTTGCTCTGTGCAAGATGCCGTTTGCAATTATTGTACAGTGCAGACAAGCACACAACTATGCAATTAGCGTAGCCCAGTGTAGTTCAAAGTGTACTTCGCGTAGTGCTACTATACCAACTACGCCCAGGGTTAATTATGATGGCACTTTCCGACAGCAAATCCATGTTGGCCTTTCTGACATGGATTTGCGATCGGAAAGTGCCTTTAGGGGCTCCTAGCAGGGTCCCCTTCTCCCCTGGCCCTCCAGTTGAAGGCTTGGGGGGCACCTTTGGTGCACCCCTGTACATCCCTGCACACCAAATGGTGCAGGGATTTACATAGGCTCCCATTTCTCTATGGGAGCTTGTGCTGCAGCTGGTTTATGGCGGAAGCACATGCTCCCATAGAGAAATGGGAATATGGGACTGCACCATGTGCGGGCACATTGTAATTGCGGTGTCAGGACCGCTGACCGGAGATCGGTCAGTCCTGAGACCGCAGCGGTCCGCCTGACATTGTAATCATGCCTAAAGTATAGACATTCAGGGAGGATTAAAATGATTATCTAAATATACTTGTTTAGCCATCCTTCTAGGATTTGAGTTACAAAGATACGCAGTAATTGGAGAGCATAATATTTCTCTTTTAATATCTAATGACATGGGTGTTATAAAAGCAATATCAGTTATAAGCAGTTTATGATTACAACATACTTCACACCACCATGCTTTAAAATTAATCTTGGAAGCATTTTTCTAAATCAAAGTTACTTGTTGAAATGCAATAGCAAGTAAGAGATCAACCAAGAAGGTAGAGAACACAAGCTCAGCATGTATATACGGGCAGACGGAAATACACAAAAACAGGATAAGATAACCAGAATATGGCATCTCACTAGAGTGGGATCTTATACCCGCATGTAGATAGGTAGGGGTGAGCCAGGTGGGTGGGAGGGAAGGGAACGGCTCTACGGGGTTTGTTATTCCTGAACATATATGAATATGTCATATTGCATTTATTATGTACTGGATCTTAAGCTACACATTTGTCCACAGACTTTACTCCACTTGTTAATGAATCTCCGGTGAAATATTGATGCAGTATAACCCGAAGGGTATAATTGTATGCCTTAAGTAGCAGTGGATACAAGTATTGCTGCGCATTCATAAAACCAATAAAGTTTGTTTGAAAAAAAAAAAAAAAGTAAGAGATCAACCAAATTATTATTAAGGAGGAAGCTACCCAATCTTCAGCAAGGCTTCCAATGAATATATTAACGAGTTCAAAAGGAACATCAGTCTTGAATATGGCATTGATTTGTTTCCATACCTGTTGCCAAAAATCATAAATATATGGACATAAAAGAACATATGCCCACTTTGGGCATAGTTACAAGATCAACAGTTAGTATTGCCATCACTAGGCCCTTTTGCTGTTAGTTTGGAGTTAATGATGCTCATTTATAAATAAAAAAAACAGAATCTCAGTGGTACTAGCAGCATGAGAAGATTTATGTATTTTCAAACATATTTTGATCCATAACTCAGTAGATCAATACACTTTAGATCTCGTCCCCCAAATAAGTTCAGTTTTGACTTAGGCCTAGTAATTTCTATTGCTAATTAGGTATTTTTTTTAATAAAAATGAGGCATTAAGGTTGGAGAGTAGTATACAGTTAATGTTATTCTCCATCTTTAATGGCAAGACTAAACTAAACCTCACCTACGGTTTCACTAAACATCTATATTTCATCTTAAATGAAATAGGACAACTACAATAAGATGACATTCAGAAAAGGAAATAAATTATGTTTTTCAAAAATATGATCCACCCAAATTATTCCTTTGTCTTTTCAAGACAACCCAAAAAATTATTTCTTGTTAGATGCAATTTATTTATTGTTCCAAATACAAGAATTAAGTACGCCATCTCAAGGTTCAATTTCAGAGAAAAGAAGTGGGTTAAGGAATTCACATTGTTTGTTGAAGTCAGGAGTGATAAATGATGATTTGGGAAAAGAAACTAATTCTTTAAAACAAAAAGGTTGATAAATGATCTTTCACTATCTTCCATAAAACTAGAAAATTTGTTGTCTTATTCTACTAGATAATAAGATTATTATTTTAAATAAAAAGCTTCACGACATAAAAGAAAGTTAGGAAAATTGATACCTCCATTTTGTTTATATGTTTTAAGTAAAGATAATGATAATTTTCTTTTTTTCTTGTACCATAAAAAAGAAATAAGCGTATGAACTGATATCATGGAGATGCTATGCATAATGATAGAGGATAGCATCATTTAATTTTTTTTTTTTAAATGACGGCCCAGCATGAAACAAATAGAGGATTCCATCTAGAGGTCAAAGTTTCTCATTAATTTATTATCTCAATCCATTGAATTTTAACCGTGTTTCTATTTGAACTTGGAAACAAAACAGACAAAACAACATTTGTTTTGTGCAGAATTTGTTTGAAAGGAGAACTTCAGACTTTAAAATGCAAAAGGTGAAGGGAGGAATGTTTGCAATAAGTCTAACCATCGCTCTTTTGCCCACCATGCCACCTCAGTTTGGACCCAGCCATCTGCAAATCAGTCTTGGTACTTCTCCAAAAGGAACATTCCAGCTCGAACAGCCAGTCCAGGCCCTTGCTGAATCAGAACAAAAGCAACACAAGATCGTTTTTGCGATGATTAGGGTCCTTCAGTCAGGTGTAGCCTGGCTCCAGTGGCACAATGAACACGGGAACCATGTCTTGGCACTTAGGGCAGCACATCAAAAACATAAAACATGATGGAAGGAATGCTTACAATAAGTCTAACCACTGGCAATCATTCGAGGTAGCATTACAGCTGTTCGTTCTTTTCCTGTGTTCACTATGCCACCGGAACCAAGCTACACCTGACTGATGATTCCCAATTAGGACGAAACCAATCTTAGGTTGTTTGTGTTCTGGTTCAGGGGGGTACGTGACATAGCAGTTTGGGCTGGATTACAGTTTAAAGTGACATTATAGTTAGTTATTGTAATAATTTCTTACTTTAAACCCTTAAAATTCACCTAAAAATGGTTGAAGTGACATTATGGTTAGGTGAAAATGTCAGTTAAAATCTAATATTTTAAGCTAGAAAACCACTGAAATCTACCAGTTATAGTTCACTCAAGTAACTATAACTTGTGGGAAATCCACATACCCAACCTTTATTTCTCAAAACTACTGAACATATTTACACCACTTTCTGGGTAGAGATCTAGCTTTTTGCCAAATTCCTGTGGAAAATGTGTTTTGGGACCCCTCTTTTTCTCGGCCCCTTCTTGACAGATCACTCTGAAATTTTACAGGAAGGAGCTGAGGTAAATTAACCCTTTTTTGTAAAGTTTCGTGAAAATTCGTGAAACTGCAGCAAAGTTATTAGCAAACCAAAAAATCAATTTCCTATGGAAACATGGTCCTAACTATAACCGCATACTGGCAACTGCCACTGTGTAATATATAAATAAGGGAATAAGAAAGAAGATAAGATAAGAGAAACAAATAAAAGAAGACAGACAGTAGAAGCCATAGAGATGGCTACTGTGAAACATATCTTTAATGGTAAATACAAGATAGGAGTGGAGAAAGCAAAAAACGAAGATGACACATCTTCACTCCAGTCAAATCATACAATGAAACGCACAATCAACAGGACAAATATTGAGAACGTGAAACAAAAGAAAATTAGATTGTCAAATGCATATAAGTATTTAGTAAGTATTACAGCAAAATAAACTCAAATAACAGGGTTCATGAGAGAAACACAGTTCAAGTGAATAAGGTTCTCAACATTTTCATCTCCTTTCCCTGGCAGTCAGTCATACATTTTCTGAGTTTAGCAGGGTCATCATAAGTGATTGCCACCTTGAAATAACTTAGAAGGAACAAGCCAATCTGGTTTTAAGGGCTCTGAGAGAAGGTCAAGAAACTCCTTTCTCCTATCAGTTGTAGCCTTTGCAAGTTCTTGTGTGAAAAACAGTTTGATTCCAGACCAAAATTTCCGTTTCTTTACCCTTGCTGCATTAATGCCATTATGTAAGTCAATGTATTCTAAAAACAAAGTCATTACTTCTCTGGGTTTGACCTGGGTGGAGGAAAATGTATATTTCTGACCATGTTTGTGTGCCCTTGAATATTTAAAGAAACATAATTTGGCATCTCTAAAAGTTTAAGGACAAAAGATTCCATACAGGCCCTAATTTTGTCCAGCAGTAGTTCCATAGATATAGACAAGGAGATTTTATCTGTAGAAGATGGATCCTTTTTTGATCTTTTATTAGGGACACCAGACATTATATATAGCTTGGAAGGTGATCTAAGCTTGGGGATCACCAAGGACAGAGCCTCCTGTTTCTTTAAGGAAGCGTCATTGATTGTTTGCAAGATTGTCACACGTGCAGTCCCTATGTATACTCAAGACAGAGCTTATTAGAGAGTTTTAATTTCCTTATTTTTCCCATATAAACACAGTAAGAGAGGGAATTCTTAATATCACAGAGCCAAGGAAAAATTTAAAATAGAAGCAGAATGCAAAGATATATAGTCGGTGAAGTTAAAGGGAAATGATAAAAGAACCTGTAACCAATCAATCCAGGCAATTTGTTAATTATGTACAGTCTCACATGTGTAGGATCTTCATGAGGGGAGGAAGTAATTTGGTGTGAATAGATAGATGTAGGCAATTTGACAAAGTTAATAAACTGCCTCAGCCACTTTAGAATGTTGGCAAGCAAATAATAAACTTCACAAGAGTGATGTGAAGAAAAATTGCATGCCCGGGAGACATTTCCAGGTAGTGTGCAACACAGCTGAAAGAAGAAGAAAGATGCCTAAAATGTGTTTTAGTTCTGTGTTGCTCTGTCTCCCAGGACATCACACTACCAAAAAACACGAGTAGGGCAAAGAACACCAGCCACACCTGTGTCTTTCATAAATTGTTGCCTGAAGTGCCATGGAGTGTCACCTAGGTCTCACCTATCTTCTTCAGCATCTTAGTCATGCCCTCTCCCCCGAGAAGTGTTATTTTTGATTAGTTAATTTTTGTTGGATTCTCACTGCACAGCAAAAGTATGTGCAATAAGGGTATCACTTAACTGGATAGACCTTCATGCTTGTGGAGAGTACATCCTTGCAAGAACCACAATGAGCAAAAGCACTCTGAGCAGGTTAATGGTGAAAAAAGGTATGAGGAAGAGAAGATGGGAGAGTAGAATGTATTGTCACTGGATCACTTCAGCAGAAGAGACACCAAGTAACAAAGAGGTAAATCTTCACTCCCAGAGCAAACCCCGCATCAATAATAAGGCCTTGGTGAGGGAAAGTGCCCTTTATTCATTGGAACGTTTTGAGTTTATACTATAGCTTACATTTCAGTGTCATTGAGAGTAATTGTTTTTTATTGATCCTCATTCTATAACAGATAAATAGTAGAAGACCTCTCCAACTGAAAGGAAGAAGTGTGAAAGTCACCCTTTGTTCAGCCAGCTGTCTGTCACCCCTCCCTACTCCTTGATAAACGGCCAGTAGTTAACCCCATCTTGTTCTTCCTAGACTCAGAGGCAGGCTATTGTCTTCTGAACCAGGGTTGTTAATTCTCCCATGTAAGGATGTGTATTCCAGGTGTGGGGGTATGATGAATGTCAAAACTGTTTTTAAGCCAGGACTGGCTCAGGAGGCCTAAAAATATTTTAATAAAGATACTTTTCCACTATAGTTATCAACAATCTGATTTCACCATTAAATCATGTTTTGAAAATATATATGAAAAAAAAGTTTGAATGACTTTTCTAGCATTTTCTTAGGCAAAGATGGAAAATACATATTTTAATCATACTTAGAACTGCCTTGTAGAAGATGTACCTGGACCTACACAGTGAAAATAGCTTTTAGGCCTTCAGTCCCTGTGACATCACACTTTCCATTTTTATAGTGTGCCACTATTTTATATATATGGCACCCTGCCTTATGAACTTCTAAGAGACACTTTAGGAGTGACTTATTAATATATAATAGTTTTCCCTACATGGCAAATGTGCTTTAACTTGCCATGTGTTAATTTGGTGTCTTTAAATTACAGTCAAACCAGAGCACAATGGTGCTTCTGGCAGTCAAATATGTTTTACATATATGGGTAACGTAAATACATGCTGCAGCCCACATTTCACGTTTAGGATCACCGCCACTGTTGCAATTTCTAAGCCATCTACCTTGGCCTTACAGGAAAGCTAAACAGAGAAATTGGGTGAAAACAGTTTTTACCAATACTTTTTTATGGTGAGAGTACACGCACTGTGGCACTGAATAGCAGTTTCAAAGGGCACAAAGATCTAATACTACCAAAAATAGGGTCCAGAAAAAAAGGGGAAAAATCGAGGATGATAATGCAAAAGAAAATTACATTTGCTACAACCAGTAATACAACTTGAAATGACCACAACATTGTTGTAGTGTCCACATTTATATGACTGGAGTTATTATAGCTGCTCTGCTCAATTATCGATGCGTACTTGAGCCACTCAGCACTGGGAAGCCTAAGGGTAGCCATGCGCTATACAAATACGCATAAGATAAGATAAGTTAAAGTCATAGCAAGATATCAAAATGAAAATCATGTATTTTTTATAATTTATTTCGATTTTTTTATTATAACTAATTTTCTTACATTAATGTACTAATTGAAACTGATGTGTTTCTTGCTTGCTTGCTATTTATTTCAGTTATATTGAGGTTGAATAGGTACTCATTTGGACATTTTCACAATTTACGGGGGACAGGCTATTTTTGGGATCACTGATATATATTACCATGCTGTCCGCATATAAGAAGATTAATAGTTTGTAAAGTTTATTGTGTGATTGGAGTCACAAAAAGCAGGATAGTGGCTCAAGTGTGATACAAAAAAGATTTGAGAATAATGGGCACCCCATCTCGTGCCACATAAAAATTGGTTCTGAGATTTACCCATTGACACAGAGATGCGCCAAAGTTTTGGTGTATAGTAGTGAAATCCATTCTATGAATAGAGGCGGCATATTCAGAAAAAAGGAATCAAATGTTTTGATGGCATCTAGTAGAATGGCTGCCGCGTGGAAGTCAGGATCTATCTGACGGATCAGAGCGAAAATAGTACAGAGATTATGTGAGGTAGTTATATAGCCTAGTTATCCGGCAGTACAATGTCAGAGAGTGTAGGGAGTAACATATTTGCAATTATTTAAGCAAGTATTTTTATGTCCATTTTAAAAGGGACAGAGGTCTCTAAGACCCACATGGTTAAGTTTCTGTTCTTGGTTTGATTCAATTCAAAATTAGATTATTAGTGCTCAAGCATTTTTTTAAATTTTGTTCTACATTTAAAATAAATATTTAAAATAACGTACATTAATATTTAACATATTTTTTCTACTTGATTATAAAGTTTAATAAACTTTTTAAGTTACTCTGTATTTTATCTTAGGTAAGTCTCCAATGAAAAATAAAAAAAATGTAAAATATTTTTATGTTAAATTTTAATGTAAGTTGATTTTATTTGTATATTTTCAAGATAGAACAAAATAAAAATGCAGCAGTACTATTTACTTAATTTTGAATGTTGACCCAGTACTGTTTCCGAGGACTACCTTGTGTGGCGTTCCCAAGCTCTTTCGGTCACAGACATGCTGCTATACAGATTTGCTGATGCACCCAGCTGCAGATCACTAGTGAGGCACAGGAGGAGGTGCTGATAGAAAAGAGATCACAGTGGCTATATTCACAGTGGTCATGCCAGCGGTTCTGGCACCCTTTCTTCTTGCTGCAGCCTGACAATCACCTCCTCACGCAGCATAGTCTAAACTGACCCCTCCTCCTCAGCAGTTCAGATTACTAGAGAATCAGCGATTTCGGCCTCTGTCAATGCTGCAGGGTCATTTTTGCTGCAATCAGCAGGTACATTTGCATCATGCAGAAGCCGTGTTTTACAGGATCATTACAGATGAATTGTTCAGCCCAACAAGCCTCACAGCCGTGTAGCCTTCTTGGTGTCAGGCACTCTTGCTCCCCCTTACCAATTCCATAAATGAAATACTCTCTGGACGTGAATGCACTCAACTATTCAAATTAAATGCAGGTGGATGGACTCAGGATTGCTTTTCTTTGAGCAGCATCCTCCACCTCTTCCTGCTCTGTAACTACAGTGGTGTAACATTGCTGATGATGTCTTATTTTTTAAAATTACTTCGCAGTCAACACCTCCATTCCACCTTCAATCTTCACACCATCTCATCTAGGTGCAACTCGCCTTGTTCCACAGTTTATATAGGCCCTCAGCAGGTCAACAATTACATGAACTCTTCGACAGCATGTTATATCAGTATTTACGTAGAAATCAGTTTCTTTGTACCTAGAAAATAGCTTTTGTTGCTAAAAGATCTGATTCCAGAGTGTTCTTTTAACAACTGACAAGTAAAGAGACTTATGTTGTAATATCACAGAAGCGAGCGAGACATGCGCAGTCATTTATATTTTTTATTCGTAAGTTTACTGTGTTATTTGTTTGTGTGTCAGAAACTTCTAATTTTCTTAAATGAAAGCGAAGAGGCCCATGTTAGTTTGAATCCCCCATGTGTCTTTTAAAATTTGAATAACATAAGGCCTCATTACGATGTTGGTCGGTAAGCCTCTGACCACTGGTCGGAGGCTTACTGACCGACATGGTAGGTTTACAGTCTGACCACCGAATTTCAATGTCGGAGGTTGGAGTGTAAACCGGCTGGTCAATCCGACTCGGTTCTGACGGGCTCAAGGAACCCATCAGGCAGTCGCATACCTATCATAATCCCTTACGGACGGCGTTTCCGTTGTCGGGATTATGATGCCGGTTTCTGACAACCTTCTCATGTCGGGCTTTCTGACATGGAAAGGCTGTCAGAAAGCGACTTTGGGGACCCCTAGCACGGCCCCCATCCCTCTGCAGCCTATGCTTGTGGGCCTGGGGGGCACCAATGGCTCCACCCTGAAAATCCCTGCACCGGGTGGCAGGCAACCAACTCCCATTTCTCTATGGGAGCTTGTGCGGCGGGAGGTTTCCACCCACCGTACAAGCTCCCATAGAGAAATGGGAGCTTGCAATCTCACCATGTGCGGTCGCATCATAATCTGGTATTCGAACCGCCAACCTTTGGTCGGTCGGTTCCCACACTGAGATGGTGTCAGTCGGAGGCAGCTCTGACCGACATCATAATAGGGGCCTTAGTGTCGTTTGTATTAACAACTGAATATAACAAGATTAGGTGCTTTTTCTATGTTTTAACATCGCTGAAATAATGCCATCTTTATCATTTACTATTTGCTCATCTTTCTTTATTACTCATGAGATTTTGGGGCATATTAGCAAGAACGGCGTTAAAGTTATCGCCGCTTTAGCGGCAGGAAACTGCCGCTAAAGCGGCGATAATGGGCTTGATAATATGCCCTTGAGAATTTCAATAGAAGCCCAGGATCACAGCAGAACATGGGCTTCTATTGGTATTCACAAGGGCATATTATCAAGCCCATTATTGCCGCTTTAACGGCAGTTTCCTGCCGCTAAAGCGGCTATAATTGTAACGCCGTTCTTGCTAATATGCCCCACAGTGTTTGTCTTGTAATAAGATGCAATGCTGTGTGATAATGTTTAGGGTGGTCCAGACCCCAAGGAGCCTTTTTGTAAGGCAGAAGTCAAAAATTATTTATTTCTGATAGTAAAGCCAAACAAAATACGTAATAGTAAAAAAACCTGCAACACATTTCTCAAATCCGACTTCGGGAGAAAGGTCTTAGGCCGAACAGTGCAAAAGGCTCAAACCAGAAAATATGCTGGACAAGTATCAGCTCTTGCGTAAAAACAGACTAAAGTAATTCTGTGATAAATTAACAACACTTTCCCAGCATTATTTGCAATGTTGTTTTAAAACCTGGCAGAATACGACACATAATCCTTTTAACGTACATTGGCAATACTTATTTCAATGCCTGGGAGTTCACTTCATAGAAAACCCCACATTATCCAAATAGATGTTTTTATTTCAAAGCACGTCATACTAAATCAGTCTACTCCAAAAAACAGTTCCAGGAAAAACATCATCATCTCATTTTTGACATGGAACACTTCTTCACGCAAAGATCGCTCTTGTACAAGGAAAACAAACAACTTTGGAATGGGTCTGAATATTCTTGTTATGTATGACTCTCATAGAGAGCCTTTATCTTTATTTCAGTTTCCAAATGTCATAACTCACTGCTATGACATAGCAACAGTTGATAACAAAACTGGTTACCCATGTTTGCTACGTCATAAAGGCCTTCCAGGACAGACTGACAGGGCACTCTGAGGGCGTGTCAGGCAGCTGAGGGCGATGAGGCGGGGCTGGCTGGGCCCCAAGATGTCTGCTCTGTCTTGGAGCTCATGCCTGGGCCCAGATTTCTACTTCCTTGCGGGTTGTTCCATGGTACATTTGAGGCTCCTGTCTTGGCAAACAGAGCAGAGAAGAGGATGGAGCTCCAGGGTACAGCTCTGTTGTCATTAACCAGGCTGCTGGCATCATGTGGCATGCTGCGCACGAAGAACTGAGAAGGCAGTGGTGTCACCTACATAACAGTTTTTTCTCTGGGTGAGAGGCTCGGGTGTCCGAAGGAGCACCACAATCTTGTGTAGCCTTGGAACAAGCAGGTGTGCTGACCACAAACAATGCTGTGGTTGGCCCAAACTGCTGTGGTAAATATGGAGCCCAGGGGAATTACCAGGGAAACAGCACAA
This sequence comes from Calotriton arnoldi, assembly GCA_963921515.1. Classification (NCBI taxonomy): domain Eukaryota; kingdom Metazoa; phylum Chordata; class Amphibia; order Caudata; family Salamandridae; genus Calotriton; species Calotriton arnoldi. Next base: position 642,728 of record CAWUFW010009813.1, on the reverse strand, counting down.
ACATAGAAGAGACCTCCCATTAACAGATGGCAGCCTTGTCCTTCAAAAGAGAAGCTGGAGCCTCATCAGGTCGCACAGGATGCACAGCTTAACAATTATGGAAAATCCAAAGAAGGTCAACCAGTAAATTCCTGTTTTTAAACCAGTTTATTCCAAAGTAATCAAAGTTTTCACCAGACTTTATGATCCCTCGGTCTTTCCAATAGTTCAACGAGTGCCACCCGGCTTTGCTCCAAGACACAGAAGGTTCACAATCCCATATAATTCAATGTCAAGGTGGTAATCTCTATGCATTTCGGGCAAGTGTGCCCTTCTTCAGGATGACTAAAGTAAAAAGAGAATCACATCAGAAGCACATATCGTCTAGCAACAAACATGCAAAAATGCATATAAACAAATGCTGAAATAAATAATCAACATAGATTTCTCCAATATATAAAAGAATTCCTCAGTGTCTGTACTTAAAAACTCAATCTTTAAGTATAGTGCTATAACAAACTGCATCACAAACTATGTACTGCATTTAGTGATCGTGTGTTTACATTCAATTACATGTGCTCCATGCCACAAAAAACGTGCTATCTCCAATAACGCCTGTCAAAAACCAAGGGTTGCAGCCAAATATTTAAATCCAGTGCTGAATAAATGTGCTCTATGTTTCATGCACATGCTCTCACCCAAAACAACTTCCTAAAAAAAACATCAAGTGAGCAAACAAAACCATACGTGTAGGATACCAAACCGTGTAAAAGCCAAAGACTAAAACCTAGATACTTCAGTAATTGAATAATAAAACATACCTCCACCAGTGATGTAGCTCAAACATTTCCAACCATACGTGCATAATCGAATAAAACCACCGCAAGTAAATCAGATTTAAATAGATGATGTCACGTGATAAAACATCGTCACGTGACACGAGACCCGTGTAAACATGAACAAAACACTCAACCTGTTGTGCACCACGAAAAAACATGTAAAACACATAAAATTCAATAACAATCATCTAATTAATTCAATTAATTCAATGTGCATACATTTATACAAAAGACATCAAAACAATATAAAACATTATGAAATAATGCATAAAAAATCACGTTCATTTCTTTGCTGGAAAATAGAATCAAATCAGCGGACCTACTCATCTTCTCAATGCATTAAACTATACTTTGAAGGTGAGCCTACAGTGGCCTATATCCAAAATGTTTTTCTTAACATGCAGATTATAAAACATACTTGGAACTCATAGTGAGGTTGCAAACTACTCCGTGGACGGAAAAGGGGTATATATCACAACATAAGTGGTAGCATGCACACCAAAATATAGTGCGTTTCAATGTTTTTCAATGCTCACGGCAGTATGTAATGCGTGCCACCCTGTAGCGCGCTCCGTCCATGCGCGTCAATGTATCAGAAGAGAAGCTAGAGCCTTGCCCTTTATCCAGCGCCAATCAGGGTTCGATAATCGATAAAACACAATCACTGGCCCATACTCATACACCCAACACATAAATCCCTGTTGCACTGTTTCAAGTTTACGTTAAATCAGTTGTTCATAAACTACAGGCTCGTCCTAACACACAAGATACATAATTGAACCTGTAATCAACTCTCTTTCCTCTGGTGAAGGACCATTAGTTGAGAAGTTGATGGTAATAATTAGAAACTAACTATCAATCTATACTAAATAAATCACAAACTCGGAATAAGGTTAATACTATTTATCGCAAATAATGGGAAGGTCAATGCTCATCATGTACATTTTTACAAGGCAAACAATGTATAAATCACAGAGAGAGAACATTTATCAAAGCGAAAGGTGTCAAACTCAAATCACAATGAACAGAATGTAATGAAGGAGTGGATAGATGAAGAGACAAAAGTTTCAGAGACCAATATACATTTGCAAATGATTATGCAAAATGTGGATTTTAGCTATGCTAACCTAAGTATTTTAGTGGAAAATCTACCCCTGGCCATGAGAATAGATGGGGTTCCCCGAGAAAGTTCAGGGAACAAAGAGTAGGACAGGAACAGGAAACAGGTAGGCCTCTATCTGCATACAGCAAACCGACGGACACCGCCCTGACACCCCATTTATACCCTAAAAACCTTCCTGTCCAACCCACCATTGTATCAACATTTTCCTAATCTTTGTCTTTCATTGGTCAGTTTAGGGGGTGTTCTATCACACCACCATAGTCACGTCCATGTTTTCACAGCATTCTTTGTTTTACATTTCTAACAATACGTAAACCACGTCTCATGAATACACGCTTCTTCCAACTAGTAACATGTTACAAATCTCTACATTTTCATTGTCCGCCTCTGCAGCTTCCGCGGAAGAAGTTTGTACATTTGCACTTGGTCCCACGGCCATCCTTCCGTTACTTGGCAGACACACAATAATTCTTGAAGGTTATCAACTTTTGCCTTCTCCATTCTCTCTCAGAGCTCGATTTTCGGCTTATTTATTAGTTTTCTTTTTAACCCCCAACTCGTCATGCAACGATGTAGGCCCATGCAAGCATCACTATGATGAATAAAACACAGACATTATTAATTTCATGAAATATAATTCTCACTGTTTTACTGCCCACCATTTGCACTATCCACGTTATTTGTCTAACAAAGCATTAACGTGCAGAAAGTAGCATTATTATTATTTTTATTTTTAATCAGAACGCGAATGCGGCCTAGTCTTTCATGCATTAGCCCACGAATTAGTGCACGCATGCGCATAAGCAATTCCCTGTGTTTTCGTGTTTTTGCATGTTAGTTTCACCGCACACTGTTAGTAAATGTTACTGAGGAGTTAATCCGAGCAGGTTTTATTTTCTCAAAACCCTGCTCCATCAATTCTGCCCTTTGATGGCATTTTTGAGCCATCACAAAAATCACCATCATACCAATTACCACCTTTATTTTCATCTAAAGGACTGTACTTCTTTCCCGTTTTGCCATTTTCTCGTCTAAATCTTTCATCATTTCATAATAATTTCCTCTCATATCCTCTAGTTCTATTTCTTCTCTTTTTCTTTTCCTAGCTCTATGTTTATTGTCTGCTTCTGTCGTCTCCTTCTTTCCACATCTACACTTACGACATTTATATGCCATTATTATAGACAAAATCACTACAGCTATTGAAATAATTGGTATTAATATTTTTCCTAATAAACTACTCCCAAATGTGGAAAACCATCTACCTATAGAGGAAAAACTCCTACCAAGTTTCTCCCAAACACCGTCAACCTCCAGTTGTGTCAAATCTTCATGTAATTTCATAATATTCTTTATATATCCCTCAAGACTTTTACTTTTATCAGGGATATAAGTACAGCAGTGTTGTATTTTCAACATGCCACAGACTCCGCCCTCTTTTGCCAATAAAATATCCAGGGCAAGTAGATTTTGCAAAACCATTGATCTAATTGCAACCATTTCAGTATATATGTAAGTCCGTTTTTATATAGCGCAGCTACTCACCCTTACGGGTCTCAAGGCGCTGGGGGCCGGAGTGGAAATTAAGTGAGCTATTGCCCAGAGTCACATGGTGCTGAGCTGAGCTGCTGCCGGAGCCGGGGATTGAACCGTGAACCCTGTGCTCTGAAGTCAGCTGCCCTGGCCGCTGCACCACACCTCTCCACTAGCCAGTATCAATCATCAAAAACCCACCAGCATTGTCTGTTGATAAACGATCAACCACTGTGGACAATTTCCGAATTTTATGCAAATTTAGAACGACTCCAACTGAGGGTATCAGTGCACAATAAATATCACCAATTATTTCTGAAAAACTTGCTCTCTTTTTGCGTGTTAGTCCATGCTTTATTTCATTGATTTTATTATTTCTATCTACGTGATATACTTTGGGAACTACGATCCCAAAGTAACAACTACCATACCAGTGTGCTGGCAACCTATAGTAAGCATTTTTACCACACACATAATATACTCCTGGAAATACAGGATCAGTTCCACCTTTCAATCCCCATCCACCTGTTATCAGAAAAGAGTGTTCACATTCACTAGTACCAATGAAATAGTTATTATAGTCAGTTTTTAGTCTGAGTAATCAAAGTTTCCTTTATGATACCAATCCAGAGACATTGCAGCGTAAGTCTCGCCTTTCTTATAATTTCCTCTCTAAAAGCCCATGGTGGTACATGTGACTTCTCTTCAGCAGCTTTTCTTTGAAAATCCTGTCTTCTATCTTCTACCATGTTAATGAATTCCTTTTCTTCAGCCCGCAAACTACATGTTAAATTATTTCTATGAGCATATACTATATCTATTGTCTGTGTAAAATGGAAAAATTCTCCCATTTATCCCGCATTTCTGTTACTATACACCTTATTCATATCCTTTCTAAAAGGAATTTCTGAAAAAACGAAATCCATGTTTGAACAATAATACTGTAACTTCCCCGTCACGTAGAAAAGACTAGTTAGTACACTACATGATACGCCATATGTTAAAGGAAGGTGATGATAAGTCACCCCCTCTGAGACAGACGAAGGTAATTGCATGCATACGTAACAATCTCTCACATCCATTGTGTCAACATATTCATAAAGCAATTTTGTAAAAACATTTAACGAGAAATCCCTAATTGATTTATCATGATGATAAATGCTATCATCAGCCCGATCATTGTTATTTTTAGGAGTTTCTTTAGTAACAGGGTCCATTCTTTCACTTATCACATTATTCTTGTTATTAGTTACCATTAGAACAGGTACAAAGACAGTTAATATTAACCATATTAACATTAATAGCAAGACACTACATAAGCAAGCTTTAATACATCTACGTTTAAAACTAGGTTCTTGATGTCCAGTCATTATATCTTCTGCCATTTTGTATACTATAAAAATAAAGATCTAAGAAAAACCTAAGAAAATTCCTAACAACTTTCTAAAATTTTTGACAAACTTGTCCAAAAACCACCGGAAAATAGTGTATCCTACACTTCAAGAAGAAAGCTTCTTCTTTACCCCCTCTTTTTTTTTTTTTTAAGAGTCTTCTTCAAATCATCTGGAACTTCCCAAATATTTTCACTGAATTTTGTTGCACCTTAATTTTTCACTGTTCTCTTTTAAGGCGGTCTCAATTAGCTTTCATCAATTTGCTCAGTACCAGTACCAACTTCTCCTTCTATTTGATCTGTGCTCTCAATTTCTTCCAATATTACATATGTCCATTCAGGAGCTGTGTATTCCTTGCTTGGGATTCTTATTCTCTTCGTTCTTCGTACTAATTCTTCTTCTGATTCTTCTTGTTCAGTTTGACTTGATACTTCATTTATTTGTTCTGGTTTTCTCCTTTCAAGAGTGTATTTCAGTCTTTTTACTCCACTTGGCCAATTGTCACCCTTTTTCGCTCTCTTAGCTTGAACCACTTCTTCACCTTTACTTTCTGGTTCACACGTTCTTTTATTTAGTCCCTTTCTTTGTTGAACTTGCTCTTGATTTTCTGTAAATTCCTTTTCTACTTGCTCAATGGCAGTCTTATGAGACCCAGTAGCTGGTGCCCACTCTACTTGACTTGTGCTTGGTTGTTCATCATCATCAAGCTTGTCAGAATCTGTCACTCTAGATTATTTAGCTTCACAACCTCCAGCTTCTGGTTTTTTATCTTTATTCACCAGTTGCTGCTCACCTTCTTCTTCAAGTGGACTTGGGACTCTTCTGGTATGACTTGCGTGGATCCAGTTTGGCAAACCACCACACTTCACTGCTGTTGTTGTCACCAAAATAATCTGATATGGTCCACGCCACCTGGGTTCTAAACATGACTTCCTCACGTGTTTCTTGACAAGAACCCACTCTCCTGGACTCAGATCATGTGCTTGATCCGGCTGTGTTGTGGTTGTAATTTCTCCAACCTGATGAGACACAGAACGCACCAGATCAGCCAATCCTTTGCAATAATCAATCACTAGATCATCAGAAATATTCATCAGTTTGTTTGCTGGTACAATCGCTTGTCTCATTGCTCTTCCCATTAGCACTTCATGAGGACTCACTCCAGTCTTTTTATCTGGAATACTTCTAAGACTCATCAATACCAGGGGTAAAGTGTCAGGCTATTTCAGTCTTGTGGATGCACATACTTTTCCCAGTCTAGATTTTATAGTGCCATTAATTTGCTCGCCCACTCCATATGCTTCTGGTCAATAGGCACAATGCAGCTTCTGCTCAATCTGTAGTGCTGCACAGATCATCCAAATTATCTTATTATTAAAATGAGATCCCCTATCTGTCTCTAAAGTGACTGGAAAACCGACCCTTGGAATTAGTTCTCTTAGAAGCAACTTCGCAACAGTCAAGCTATCATTCCTTCTTGTTGGATAAGCTTCTACCCAACGAGAAAACAAACAAACAACAACTAACACATATTTTAGTCCATTACATGGGGGAAACTCGATGAAATCGAGCTGGAGCCTCGTAAATGGTCCTGCTGCCTTTCCAATTCGTCCCCAACTCGCAACTGTCTTTCTGCCTGGATTTTGCTGCTGACATATAACACACCTTTGGCATAGACTCTCTGCAATGACCCTGAATTTTGGGTTATACCATGACTGCTTGAAGAGCCTAATCATTGCATCTCTTCCAACATGTGCAATCCCATGGTATACCCTTGCCATTTGGGATAGTAAAGAATCTGGCATAACTGGTCTTTCATCTATATACACCCAAAATTCATCTTCTGCTCTCTTCTTGCAGCCTGATTTTTTCCAAATTTCCTTTTCCTCATCACTTGCCTCTTCTTGTAGCTGTCTAATCTCATCCCAAGTTTCCCAGGAGCAAAACATCAGGTGGCAATCAGTATTTTTCTTCTCCACCCCTCTGTTTATGGCAATTGAATTTTGTGCACAGAAACGCGCTACTTGATCAGCGTATCTGTTGCCGCTCGTCACATAATCATTTCCTGACTTATGTGCAGAACATTTGACCACCGCAATTTTCTTGGGCAATTGCAAAGCATCCAATAAATCTTTCACATTTTTACTATTTCTGATCGGAGAACCTGAAGAAGTCAGAAATCCCCTTTGCATCCATAACTGACCGAAATCGTGAACCACCCCAAAACCATATTGACTGTCAGTAAAAATGGTTACTTTCAAATTTTTGCCAATTTTGCATGCTCTAATCAGAGTTATGAGCTCAGCAATTTGTGCAGAATTTGCCCCTTTTAGACAGGATGCTTCCAGAACCGCAGCCACTGTACATATTGCATAGGCAGAACTCAATACGCCTTTTTCATTTCTCAGACAAGATCCATCAACAAACATCACACTATCTGATTCCTTTAGCGGAGTATCCTTCATGTCTGGCCTTGGTTTCGTGCACAAATCTGTCACATCCAAACAATCGTGATCTGCTTCATCCTTCACTTCCTCACAAAATGGATTAGGCATCTCACCACAGTCACATTTTCAGCACCTAATATTACTCTTTCATACCTTGTCAGCCGACTATAGGTCATGTGCTGTGTACGTGTTCTTGTCAAAAGAATCTCAACTGAGTGTGGCACATATACTTTAACTGAATGTCCCATCACAATCGCTTCACTCTGTTCCAAGCTCACACAAGTAGCAGCTACTGCTTTCAAACAACCTGGTAGCGCTGCAGCCATTGAATCCAAAGTAGCAGAAAAATATGCCACTGGACGTCGTGCCATTCCATGTCTCTGAGTCAAAACTGAAAGTGCACACCCATCTCTCTCAGAACAGTACAATGCAAAATCCTTTGTATAATCCGGCATTCCCAATGCAGGTGCTTGACAAAGACTGTCTCGTAATTCAATAAAAGCTTTCGTGCTTTCATCATCCAATTCAATCGGATCAATCACATCGTTGTGTGTCAACCTCTGTAGAGGCTTTGCAATTAGTGAAAAGCCACTGATCCACTGTCTGCAATATCCAACCATTCCCAAGAACATTCATACTTCCTTCTGAGTTTTAGGAGGGCTCATTTGTTGAATCACACTGATCCGTTCTGGTGTCACCTTCCTGACTCCTTTCTCTATTTTGTGCCCCTAATATTGGACCTCCTGTATACAAAACTGTAATTTTGCTGGTGACACTTTGTGTTCACCTTCTGCCAGATGATTCAGTAAGGCAATTGTATCTGTCACACATGCCTCTCGTGTTTTTGATGGCACCAGTAGGTCATCAATATACTGAACCAAAACCGATTTTTCTGGCATAATCAAAGTCTCCAAACATTTTTTCAAAATCTGATTAAAAATCGATGGACTCTCTGTGTACCCTTGGGGAACTCGGGACCATGCCAAAACACGGTCTCCGAAACAGAACGCAAACAAATACTGGCTATCCAGTTGTAAAGGAATCGAGAAAAATGCTTGACACAGATCAATTACTGTATACCATTCTACATCACAGGGAATTTGATATAGAATCACTGCTGGATTTGGCACTATTGGACAACAGGGTACCACAATCTTATTTATTTTACGTAAATCTTGTACTATCCTATACTTTCCGCTTGGTTTTTTAATTCCCATAATAGGCGAATTACAAGGACTGCTTAGTATTTCTTTTAAAATACCTTGCTCAATCATTTGGTCAATCACAGGAATAACTCCTGCTGTTATCTCGGGACTCATTTTGTATTGAGGTGTGTTTGGAAATGTCGCACCCAGTTTCACCGCAACCTGAATAGGATCCACACCTTTCATCAGACCAATCTCTTTTCCTGAGAAGTCCCATACATCAGACCTTACTGTATTTCTCAACTCCGCAGGCAAATCTTCTTTAGTAAGAAGTGAAAAAATTCATCCACTTCTGTCCCTTGCTTCACTAACATCATTTTAAACGCAACATCCTCATCTGGTGTTTGGAAAGCAATACAATAAATAGTGCAATTCATCTTGCACAGTAAATCTCTCCCTAAAAGATTTACCAGACTCGTATCACATACCACGAACCGATGCATGTCTCTGAATCTTTCAATATGAACTTCTATTGGCTTTGTGTTTGGGGTTTTGATATGCTTATTGGAGACTCCTACGACTTGGATAGTTTCTCCCGAGAGGGGTAGGTTTGGAATTTCTGCTGCTCTCACAGTAGAACGGGTAGCACCAGTGTCCACTAAGAATGTAATATCATTACCTTCCACTTTTCCATCAATAAATGGACCTGACTGATCTACCTCTAGAGTTGCGCCAAGCACGCACTCTTCCTCCCCCCTCAGGCACCGTCGTTGAGATGAGTCTGAATCACTCTCATTGCACTGCAACAAGTATTGCGAAACCATTTGCACATTTTGATTCTTACCAATTTGTTCACCTGCGTGAAACCCAGTGTTCGCACTGTATCTCTGCACTTGAGCATTGACATTATTTGGCATAGGAGCTTGTGGTACCTGTAACTGTGGATTAACTATCTGCTGCTGCTGTTGCTGTTGTTGATTCACAACCACCTCATTCTGCATCTGTGAATTTAAATTTTGATTTATCCCATTATTTTTCTGAACAGATCTACACTCGTTCTTCCAATGCCCAAATTTTCCGCACGCATGACAAGGATATTTCTTTTTCATTTCATCTTTATTCATTTTACTTCTACCTCTACCACCACTCGTTATTTGACCATTCTGATTCTGACCTTTCATTTGAAAATCTGTTTGAGAACCCCTGTTTCCTTCTTGCTGTTCTGCCACTTTTACTTGTGCCCACATCATTTTCTCTTTTAGCTTCTTATGCCTCGATTCAATATCATCACTACAATACTTTGCATACCTCAGTATCTCATCAACCGTTTTACTCTGCCAACAAATCAAATGTTGCTGAATCATATTCCTAATTTCGGGTTTTAATCCAAATACAAAACGATACACAAAATGTCCCATATCTTTATCTCCAATATTCTCAAACCCACTGTACTGTTTGAACACCTGTAGCAACCTTTCATAATAAGCATGTACCGAATCCTTTGGTTCTTGGGTTGTTCTGTCAATTTTAACCCAATCTGTTTCTTTCGGAGAAATCTTTCCCTTCAGGTAAGTAATTACCTGATGGTATTTCTTCATCACCTCATCTGAAGGTGCACCTGTTTTCGCATCTCTAGGATATTCTTCTTTAGGCCAATCAACAGCAATCTTGCACTCTGTCCATAAATCTGCTGGAACAACAATCTCAAATAAACCATCCAGATCCTTCAACAAGACCTTTGAAACCTTCACAAACCTCTCTACTTGTTTGTACCATTCAACTGGCTTTTCCCTCAAACTAGGGAAGTCATTAGTAAAAGATAATATATCCTGTCTTGTCCAAGGAATGTGAACATATCCACCACCCGGAACCTCTCTCATTGGACACACCCTTTCAGCCTGTTCTGACTCTCTTAGTGGAAATAAAGACACATTTTTATTGGCAATCATTTCTTCTTTCTTTTTCGCCCATCTACCTTTCCACCGTTCTACATCTCCCCATTTCTTCAAGATACTCATTAATTCTTTTATTTGCAATCTTTTGCCAGATGCATTCAAGCTCTCTAAATCCTTTTCAGTAAAATCCAGTCTATATGTTTTCTGTAACACTCTTGACTTCTCTATGTCCACTCCATATTCACAAGCAGCCTCTGTTAACTTTTCATGAAGATTTCTCGCTTTCCAAGTAATATTTTTGCACAGGAATAACAACTCCTCATCTCGATAATTACTCAATCTGTCTAGGCTTATTGTATAAATAATCATTTCTTCCAAATCCACTCTCAGTTTACTCACATCTATACTCTATGGTTGAGGTTTTCGCTTTTCAATTCCCTTATCAAGTCATCTAATTCATCTGGTGAAGGTCCCATTGAACTCCCTGATACCGGAGTGACATCCTGCACTATTCTCCTCGGATCAATTTGCGCACTTCTCTTAGGGGTTTCAGTTAACATCTCACAAACTGGCAGATCAATTAGTGAAGTAATTGTTTCAGTTTGTTCAGCCTGATCAACTATCGTTACCACTTTATTCCTGTCTCTATTCATTGGGACTGTCAATGCATGTGCTCTTGATATATTCTGTTTTTCTCCATACAACAGAACTATAGGTAAGCCTGGGCGTAGTTTGCATAGTAGCACTTCACGTAGCTACGTGAAGTACATTTTGAACTACATGTAGCTATGCAAATTGCATAGTGCGTAGCTGTGTGCTTGACTGCGCTGTACAATAATTGCCAAAGACATCTTGCACAGTGCAAGTTAAGATAAAATAAATATCTCTGTCTTTATATGCTAAAAATGCATATAGTTATTTCACAAAAGTGAAAACTATAAAATAACAAGCAGTGAGAGAGGTGATGATTTTGGGATCCTCCCTAACCTAGGGAGAGAACCAAGCAGATGCCTTGAAAACAAAAAGCACATCTTTTGAACGATTCAGTGGTGGTCCCATCCTCTTAGGACCACCCTAAGCACAGTTATTGACAAAAATACAATCCCAACCAAAGGCCCTGCAAAGCATTATGGGACAAGATTAGCAGTGGGAAGTGAATATTATAGTATCCAATATCAAATTAATTCTACAAAGAGCTGCAGTTCCACTAGTCGTTATTAGATGTCTCAAGAGTCAAAATGCAAAAGCTTCATGAAAGGGTTTCAATGCTTTTGCATTTGACTCGTGAGGGACATCTAGTAATGACTAGTGGAACTGCAGCTTGATGTATTAATAATTTCAATGCTTTTGCATTTGACTCGTGAGGGACATCTAGTAACGACTAGTTGAACTGCAGCTCTTTGTAGAATTATTTTGATATTGGACACTATAATATTCACTGCCCAATGCTAATCTCGTCCCATAATGCTTTGCAGGGCCTTTGGTTGTGATTGTATTTTTGCCCATAACTGTGCTTTGGGGTGGTCCTAGGAGGAAGGGACCACCACTGAATCGTTCACATGATATGCTTTTGTGTTCAAGGCATCTGCTTGGTCCTCCCCTAGGTTAGGGGGACCCCAAAATCATCACCTCTCTCATTGCTTGATATTTTATTGTCAAAGTTCACTTTTGTGAATTGGTTATATGCATTTTAGCATAGAAAATTGCTTTATCAAAGCATTTGAAGGTGTTTATTTTACTGCTGCTACGCTACGTCAATTAGCACAGTTATTCACTCTGCTACGTGCAATTTGCGTAGTAGCACAAACTTTGCATGCTCCGTGAGCGTAGCTAAGTATTACGCCCAGGGTTAACTATAGGTCCAATTGTTACTGGCACTGTTAGTGCTTCTGCATTCAGATTCAACTGATTAATTTTCTAAGTCAACTTCTCTCTTGCTCTATTCAACATGTCCAATTCACTCTCTTGTACTACTCTAGTAACTACCGGGACTTGTGCAACCTGCGGAATTAGTGGGGTTCCCATTAATGGTGCATTCGGGACTGTTTCACTTGAGTTCTCTTGATAAGGTGGAGGTCTTTTAGTCAAAATGTCATCTAACAACTCATCATCAGAATCACTTGGGTCAAAATCTATCCTTGATGTCTCTACATTTTTCTTCTTCTCTTTACATTTGCCTCCAGTAGCTTCTTCAGCAACTAAAACTGGGTACAAACCATCCGCTATCACAGCTCTCCTCCATCTTTTCATTTTATCATCCAGTTTTTCAAAAGGATACCATGACATTATACTCCTTCCACCCCTTTACTTCTCTCGATCATACGCTTCTTGTTCCCATTCCTCAAGCGCTTCATACTGTGTAGGTCTGGGATTTGGTTCTAAAGAGTTCATTCTTCCTCTCAAATTCGGTAGGATCCTTACATTAAAAGTACCATGCTTCGGAAAAGCTAAAACACCATCATCTTCCGTGTATTTCACCCAATTTTCTAACCAAGTACACGTATGGTAACCACGTTCCAACATCATAAAAGAAGCAGCTGTTCTTGGAGGTGGAATAGGAATTCCCTCTCTTGTAACTTTTGGTTTGCCCTTTTTAAAGAAACTCTTTATCTTATTAATCAGCTTCATTTTTTCCCAACCCTTCTCGCTTAAATACAATTCAATAAACAAACAACAAACTCTTCGTACTTCTATTTATTCTATTTGCTAACAACCGTCCAATACCAGCGCGACTCACACCAACCAAGCAATCAGAACACTCCTACGTAATCAGTAGCTTGACCAATACCAGCGCAGCTCACAGTAATCAACCAATCACAGCACTTCAAACGCCTGCTGTCTGACCAGTGCCAGCGCGGCTTTTTGTTATGTCAGTATTACTCCTACTACTGACCCTCCCTTTACAAAATAATACGGCAATGTTTTTCTATACTTTTCTCAACAAAACTTGTTAGAAAACAAACATAAAACAATGCTACTTTGTCTGTTCCACTAAATAAAGAGATAGTCTCCACTTCAAAAAGAAAGATTCTTTCACTCCAAGTAAAATAACGACCAGCGCTATTCTACACCCAAACAAGCTACGGGAGGACTTGGTACTCCTCTAGGGATACAAGCCAAAGTTTCGGAAGAGGACTTTCACATGGAAAGAGGTCTTGGTACTCCTTTGGGGATGTAAGGCCAGAGTTTCGGAAGTGGACCCTTGGTTATTTCAAGCAAAATCTACTCTCAAATGAATAGTCCCTAATATAACACTAACAGCCGCTCGCCGTTAAGTATTATGACAACAGACAAAGTACTTCTGCAGTGTGATGCCTTATCCACACTATTCTTCTGCCTCTTCAGGCTAATACATTATCATCCCGGGATCTTAGGTAACTCCGTACCCGTATTTCTAGACAACATAGAACAAAACACTAACTTTGCATGTTAAGAAAATAAATAATCAATAATCGATAATTATTACCAAACTAATCAATAATAAACCGTCCTCAGCTACCAAAAACTGATCCAGCGCCAATCAGGGATCGATAATCGATAAAACACAATCATTGGCCCATACTCATACACCCAACACATAAATCCCTGTTGCACTGTTTCAAGTTTACGTTAAATCAGTTGTTCATAAACTACAGGCTCGTCCTAACACACAAGATACATAATTGAACCTGTAATCAACTCTCTTTCCTCTGGTCGACGGACCATTAGTTGAGAAGTTGATGGTAATATTTAGAAACTAACTATCACTCTATACTAAATAAATCACAAACTCGGAATAAGGTTAATAATATTTATCACAAATAATGTGAAGGTAAATGCTCATCATGTACAGTTTTACAAGGCAAACAATGCATAAATCACAGAGAGAGAACATTTATCAAAGCGAAAGGTGTCAAACTCAAATCACAATGAACAGAATGTAATGAAGGAGTGGATAGATGAAGAGACAAAAGTTTCAGAGACAAATATACATTTGCAAATGATTATGCAAAATACGGATTTTAGCTATACTAACCTAAGAATTTTTGTGGAAAATCTACCCCCTGGCCATGAGAATAGATGGGGGTTCCCCGAGAAAGTTCAGGGAACAAAGAGTAGGACAGGAACAGGAAACAGGCAGGCCTCTATCTGCATACAGCAAACCGACGGACAGCGACGATCTCCCCTCTCTAGCTTCTTCAAAGGCTCGCTCCTAACACCCTCCTGACACCCCAGTTATACTCTAAAAACCTTCCTGTCCAACCCACCATTGTAGCAACATTTTCATAATCTTTGTCTCTCATTGGTCCGTTTAGGGGGTGTTCTATCACACCACCATAGTCACGTCCATGTTTTCACGGCATTCTTTGTTTTACATTTCTAACAATACGTAAACCACATCTCATGAATACACGCTTCCTCCAACTAGTAACATGTTACAAATCTCTACATTTTCATTGTCCACCTCTGCAGCTTCCGCGGAAGAAGTTTGTACATTTGCACTTGGTCCCAAGGCCATCCTTCCGTTACTTGGCAGACACACAATAATTCTTGAAGGTTATCAACTTTTGCCTTCTCCATTCTCTCTCAGAGCTCGATTTTCGGCTTATTTATTAGTTTTCTTTTTAACCCCCAACTCGTCATGAAACGAAGTAGGCCCATGCAAGCATCACTACGATGAATAAAACACAGACATTATTAATTTCATGAAATATAATTCTCATTGTTTTACCGCCCACCATTTGCACTATCCACGTTATTTGTCTAACAAAGCATTAACGTGCAGAAAGCAGCATTATTATTATTTTTATTTTTAAGCAGAACGCGAATGCGGCCTAGTCTTTCATGCATTAGTCCACGTATTAGTGCACGCATGCGCATAAGCATTTCCCCGTGTTTTTGCATCTTAGTTTCACCACACACTGTTAGTAAATGTTACCGAGGAGTTAATCTGAGCAGGTTTTATTTTCTCAAAACCCTGCTCCATCACCCTTCAAGCCAGTAAGGGCTGGTGAACTGCAGAGCTCTGGTCTGTGGCACTAAGCCCTACTTGGGGGTGACTGTGGTGGCCCCTACATCAGTATATTTCAAATGAGCTCGAATAGGGACATGTTTGAATGACTGGGACAACTGAGACTGGCTCCTATGCAGTAATGTCTGGAAGGAGGAAGACTGAGGTTTTCTTTAATAAACAGAGCAGAGTATCCAATGAAAAGGTGGCAGATATATGGCCTCCTGAAGGCAAGTAGAGCCTGTCTAGAGGTGAGTAGCTATTGCTGCACTCCATCTCGACTTTGAGGTTGGATCTATTTGAGTAGATGGGACACCAGCACTACAAAGGATGACAAAAACTGAATAATCTCTATGAGCTAGTCCTTGGAATGGGCCTTGATGGTCCAAGTTGACGGCTGAGCTCTGGAAGTTCAGGTACCCAAAACAGCAGCTGAGATAAAAAAAAAGTACCACTGGAGCCATGATATGTTTAGAGGAAATAATGAGGTTCTTAATAATGCAAGAAGAGGCACAAATGTCAGGGTGCTTAAGGCTTTTTAACCAAGGGTTGAAATAGACATTGAACCAAGTTGCTCCTCTAATGAGTGAGAGTGCATTGTGCTAGCTGCACCTGTGCCTATTCCTTGGCTTTTCCATATACTGTTGGGAACTGTGAACATATAAACTCGAATATAATAGGAAGGAGAGGGGGTGTAGTGCTTCAATGATAGATGCATCTGATTACGACCCTCTATTACGCTCTCATAGTTCTGTGAATTATTTCGTTTCTCTATGTGATCAAAGTACTTTCTTTTTCCATAAAAGAGAAGCACTTGACTGGAAATTCTGTTATTGAGTCTGTTGGGTATCTGTTGAGTTCTGAGCTCTTACCCCTCCACAAATTCCATGAGACGCCTGCAACAGATCACTTTTGCTACTCTGAAAGTCAAGTGAGCACTCAGCCTAGTTTTCAGAGCCGTAGAAGGACGGACCCCAGGACACCAGTGGGAAATGACCACAACCACCAAGGTTGGGGCCCATTAGCCTCTGGTTGTCATGTGGCGCCCCACAAACTGAATTTGACAAGTTCACCATCTGAATGTTCTCAGCAGTCATTGTTTACCTTTATTTTGTAACCATTCCTAGAGGCTCTATGGATAATTTTGCTTTGAGATTTAGTGATGGATGCAATGGTTCTGGAGTATCATGTCCAGGATAAACATACAGTCGGTGCAATTACAATTATATACTAAAATGCAAAGGGAGGCACTGTCAGCAACTATTGAATAGAAAGAGAAAACACATAAATTAGATTAGCATGAATGTATATTTGTAGTGATAGATGTATAGAGCAGCACTAGCTGAAGAGAAAACAATGCAAGTCTGATATAGTCTTTTTAATATCTTGAAAACCAGAAGTACAAAACTGCAACACATACGAACTCACCAACAACATCAATTTTCCTGGTGGTGCCAAAGTCATCAAGGTCGTCTATCTATAAAATCCCTAGTCACTGGTTGTGAAAACTGATGACATGGCCTAATTCAAAATTTGGAAACCCCTTCATTATTTAAAATTTTGTGTTTATGTCAGTTTGACTAATTCAGTGAAATAAAATGTATCCCATTTCTGCTGTTTTTTCTACATGATGTACACTACTCTGTTTCATTGGTTAGAAGGAAATAATTTGTCCTAAGGTTCTTACTGCTTGGTTAAACCTGGCTTCAGAACCTCTTTACTGATGTAAGATATTTTATTGTGGTGCAATCGGGAGCATGAAGGAAAAATGAGACATACTTGATACGAGTATTTATAAAATACGACGACAATGTAAAAAAAAGTTAATTTAATTTGTTCTGCTTCCTAGGCACGTTAGATCAGGAAAGATAGAGTGCATTTTTGCTCTGGCATTGAAGTACGTCTCCTTAGAGCTTCAGTTGCTAATCTGCCCTTATGAAATGCGCACATGTTTACCATCTTCCTCGCTGAATGTTATTGAGTTGAAGCTAAATGAACTCTATGTTAAATTGAGTTTTAATTCTATTTGGTAACAGAACGTGCTTTTACTTAGTGTTCTTTCTAAGACTAACCAAATTAGACTTGTCAACACATCGACTAAAAGCATTTTTTATTTGTTATCCCTCAATTTATCATTAAAACATATAGGGGCATATCATCAAGGCCCCGCGATAAAATTATCGCCGCTTTAGCGTCTGTTTTCGGACGAAAAGTGGCGATAATTTCATCGCACTATCAGCAAGGACACGCTAACGCGTGTTTCCATGCCTCAACGCCATTTACCTTAACGCCCAGCTTTGCATCTCTAATGAGATGCAAAGTGGGCGTACCTGACCAAAATAACGTGAGAAATGTCGCTAACCAACATTTCTCCAATTATCAAGCTGCACGCTAACCTGCATAGCGATAAGAAAAGTAGCGCTAACCGCGGTTATCGCTACTTTCCTTACGCCTGCTTTCAATCTGACTTAGCCATTATATCCAATGGAAGGTGGATATTATGACTAAGTCTGCCCTGCCCTATCAACAAGCTATCGCCTATGTATGTGCGATCATCGCTGGATTTCCAGCGATAATCGCACATTTTGCAGCTAGCGCTTGGATTTTTATCGCATTGGAGATAAGCGTTGCTGATAGCACGCTATCTCTGCGATAAAATCCAGCGATAGCCAGCGATAATTATCCTCGCGCTAAGCGCGCTTAGCGATAATTATCGCCGGCTGTTGCTGATATGCCCCATAGTTCTTCCATTTCAGGATGTTTACACTTTGTTTAAAAAGTGGCAGTAGATAATCAATTCCATGTCATATTTTGTGTAATTTAGTACATGCGGCCTCTCTGCCCGTCGGTATTTTTTTTATTTCATAAATTAGTCTCGGATTGCTTGATTACACCAACGCGTGAGGCAAACGGCAGCCGAAAATTAATTTGACCCCTTGAAATTAACTTGACGTTTGCCTCATATTTCTAGTGCGCATGTGAACTATAAAGTCGTAGCGAAGGTAGGATCCCTTTCAGTTTCGGGTTTTCACCTGCGGTTCCAAAAGCAGAGGCTCATTACATCTGAAGGTTGAGGATGGCATTTGGTTGGACTTCATTCAACTGCTCGGCTGCTAGAGCTTGCAGCAGTGCACGATTTCAATTAGGTAAAATAGCAAGCGCTGCCAAAGCCAATAGCTTTGGTGTTGGCCGGAAGCCTTTTGGCTTTCTCAATGCTAGTTTTATTTTGTCATGGTTTTTGTAAAACTGTAATGTTGGAGAAGATGTCGGGCACACACCAATACATAAAAAATTGTTAAAAGCAAATATCTTTTTGGTTTCAAAAAGCACACATTGCCATTGTTGTTCGCGGCATTGAAGGGATTTTTTTGTGTGTGGATGTAAAACAGCAGAATGATGTCACTCAGAGTGAAGCTAGCCAATGGCTAAAGGCTGAAGTGGGCTGACCCACTGCCTCATACTGTATTGGAGCAAAGAAAATGTGGATAACACAACAAGGAACCAGTAGATGATGACGGTTCACTGAAATCCCCTATATATGTATATAATACATATTTTAGTAAACCTGAAAGGTCTTGGCTAACCCAGACATGATAAAGGCAAAAGTGGCTCTGATAATAATTTGCCATGAGCTAGCCAGAGAAGACAGTTTATTTTGGATGACTTGTCTGTTGTCACATGATGCTGCTTTGCCAGTCCAAAACCCCAGTGAAATTCAGCAATTATAAGAGAAAACTTTAACTTGCGCTGCCGCAATGCATTGATTATGATCTCACATATTACATCACTCATGACATGGTCATTGACACCACTGATGACAACACTGGTGACATCTCACATGACATCACTGATCACATAATCCACAGACCAACTCACACACCCACTCACCCATCCATACAACCTCACATAAACCCAGTCACATACCCACACAACCACTCATATACTCATTGACAGACCCATAAAACCACTCACACATATACTCAGTCACTCTTACATCCACTCACACACCCACCCAATCACCCATATAGAAACTCACACAGCCACTCAATCACCCATACAGTACTCACACACTCACCCATACAGCCACTCACATTTCTACTCACTCACCAATACAGCTACTCACACACCCACTTATTTACCCATACAGACACTTACACACCCACACACATACCCTTACAGCCACTAACACAGCCACTCACTCACCCATACAACCATTCAAACACCCACTCACACACCCACAAAACCACTTACATACTGATTCACATATCCATATAACCACTCACACACACACACACTCACACTTACAGCCACACACAGATACTCATTCTCCAATACAGCCAACTCACATAGCCACTCAGTCACTCATACATCCACTCACACACCCATTCAGCCACTCACACAGCCACTAACTCACCCATACAGCCACTCACACACCAAATCTCTGACTTATACAGCCACTCACACACACACACTTTCAAAGGTTACAGGTTACAAGTGTGCTGCTTTGATTATTGAGGAATAAAACGCTTGGTTTACTACATATATATATGCATATCTCACGAGGAGGCAGTCCACCTTTAAGACCGAGGTGGGGTCCAGTCATGATGTGAGTGGGAGTGGCTGCAGTAACATTTAAAATGACCCCAGGTGAGACGGCGGGCAGTGAAAACTGGCACTGAAGAAAGCTGACAAGCTGAAACGCGTCTGCCGAGACGGTTTACTTTCTATGGATTATGCGCAATGAAAACTGAGGGAGAATAAAAGCCACTTGAATACAAACCCTTGCTGTGTCGGGCCCTTTCATATGTGAGGGGGTATTGGACTTTATATATATATATATATATATATGGTCGTGTTGAAGAATCCCAATAAAATCTGGGAGACTACGTTCCCGTGAGTGCTGGTATTTTATTTTACCTCGAGCTTTGAATTGTTGCGTAGTGTCCGTCACCACGTTATAAAGCATCCGGCCGCGAGTGAATGGGAATGAAGACGGAATCTGAGCGCGATATATCTATATATATATATATATATATATATATATATATATATATATATATTTATATATATATATTCACTCAAAAAGACAATGGTTGCAGGGTTACAGGAATGTTATAGTCAGGAAATGGAATTTAAAAAAATCTTAGAAATTGACTGAATAAACCAAAGGTTACATTGATGTTATAATTAGGCTCAGGTTTCACTCATACAAAACCAGTGAAACTGGCTCTGCATTGCACTGCTTATGACCGGACATATTACATCACTCATGACATGGTCAGTGACATCACGCATGACATCATTCATGACATCTCAAATGACATCACTGATGGCATCATCCAGTGACTGTGAGCGTTCCAAAAAAGTTTATGACAGTTAAATATATATACCAAGGGGTATTGGTGAATCAGTGGCTGTATGAGTGCCTGTATGGATGATTCAGTGGGTGTATGGATGAGTGACTGGTTGGGTGAATGTCTGTATCAGTCTGTCAGTTGGTGTCTATGTGGCTGTATGGGTGTTTGAGTGGGTATGTGAATTTCTGTATGGGTCAGTGATTGGTTGTCTGAGTACCTCTATGGGTGTCTGAGTGTCTGTGTGGTTGGGTGAGTGGGTGTGGTACTACCTGTATGGATGAGTGAGTGGGTGAATTAGTGGCTGTATGGGTTAGTGAGTGTGTGTGCGTGAGGGGCTGTATGGGTGAGTGAGTGTGTGTATGGCTGTGTTGGTGGGTGAGTGCATGTGTCAGTGGTATATGGGTGAGTAACTGGGTATGTGAAAGGCAGTTTAGGTGAGTGATGGGGTTTGCGAGTAACACAATGGATGAGCGAGTGAATGTGAGAGTGGCTGTATGGGTGAGTGTGTGATTGTGCCAGTGACTGTATAGGTGAGTGAGTATGTGTTACTATCTGAGTACGTGAGTGAAAGTGTGTGTAACTGTATGGGTGAGTATGCAGCTGTGTGATTGACTGCATCAGTGAGTCAGTAGTAGATCTATAGGTGACTGACTCAGTATGTGAGTGGATGTATTGTGTATTAGTGGATATGTCAGTGGCTGTATTAGTGAGTGAGTTGGATGGATGAGAGTGAATGTGTGTGCAGCTCTATGTTTCAGTGAGTGGGTGTGTAAGCACTGGTATAGGTCTGTGAATGGGTTTGTGAATGGTTGTGTGGGAGTGGGAGTGGGTGTATGAAAGGTTCTATGGGGTGTGAATGGGTGCATTTAGTGATTTTGTGGATGATGTCATCTGAGATGTCACTGACTATGTCATGAGTGATGTAATATGTGAGGTCTTAAGCAGTGCATTGGTGGGCAACAGCTAACTATAACTGCTGTAACCTTTGTTTTTTTCTGTGAATTTCGAAGGTCTTTTTTATTCCATTTCCTAACTATAACATCCCTGTAACCTTTGGACTTTTCAGTGAATTTCTAAGGTTTTATTCAATTCTAATTCCTAACTATAAAGTCCCTGTAATCTTTGATTTCTTCAGTGAATTTCGATGTTTTTTTAAAAAGTAGTACTGACGTTTGCAGGGTGGTGGAGAAGGGGGCGGGCCTCTGACCAGCTCTCAGGAATCCCATTATGTAGGACTTACAGAAAGTACCAGGAGGGTTTCTTGGACCCCCAAGGTCCCTCAGCATTCAAGAGGACTTCATTACCCAACCAGTAGGTTGTGCAGAATGCAGCGGCTCGGCTCTTGCTGAACATTCCAAGACACAAATCTGTGTCAAAGGTGCTCAAGGATTTACATTGGCTGCCAATAAAAAGACGAATTGAGTTTAAGGCTCTATGTATTGTTTTTAAGGCCACACAGGACATAGGACCAGGTTTTTTAAAACGGAATTTGTTACCCTATATTCCAGTCCGTTGTCTCCGCTCATCCTCCGCCCATGATTTGATTGTTCCCAGGGTAAAAAAATGCTCCTGGGGGAAGAAGCTTTCTGGTTGGCGCAACTAGGTTATGGAATTCTCTCCCAATAAGATTGAAACAAGAAACACATCTGTTAGCTTTCAGGAAAGCGCTAAAGACATGGTTGTTCAATCTTTAAAGTGTCTGCAAACCTCCTAGCTTAAATCCTGTCTCTGATGAGCAAGCGCCTTGACACCCTTGGGTGATTGTTTCGCGCTCTACAAATCTCCATTTCAGTAGTGCCCCAGAAGACACGTTTGCAGAGTGGTGGAGAAAGGGGGCATAGCCTCCGAAGACCTCTTAGCAATCCCGCTGTGTAGGACTTACTGGAGGTAACAGGAGGGGTTATTCCCCCCAGGACCCTCAGCAGGCAAGGGGGCTTATCCCCCAACTAGTAGTGTGCCAGGAGGCATGTCTGCAGAGTGGTAGAGAAAGGGGCAGACCACGAAGACCTCTCAGCAATCCCACAGTGAGGGACTCACTGAAGGTAACAGGAGGGGTAGTCGGTCCACAAGGATGCCCTTGGGGGTCAACAACTCCTCTTGTAACCTCCAGTAAGTCCCACACTGTGGGATTGCTGAGAGGTCTTCGTGGTCTGCCCCTTTCTCTACCACTCTGCAAACATGCCCCCTTTCTCCACCACTCTATAAATGTACCTGATGGTTGGAGGATGAGGTCCCCTTGGCTCCAGAGGGTCCTTGGGGGCCAACAAGCCCTCCTGTTACCTCCAATAAGGCCCCACAGCGGGATTGCTGAGAGGTCTTCAGAGGCCAAAGCCCCCCTTCTCCACCACTCTTCAAATGCGTCTCCTTGCACACTGATGGTTGAGGGATTAAGTCCCCTTAGCTCTAAAGGGCCCTTGGGGGCCAACACGCCTTCCTGTTACCTCCAGTAAGACCCACAGTGTGGGATTGCTGAGAGGGCTTCAGAGGCCACGCCCCCTTTCTCCACCACTCTGCAAACGTGCCTCCTGATGCACTGCTGACTGGAGGATGAAGTCCCCTTGGCTCCAGAGGGTCCTTGGGGGAAAACTCCCCCTCCTGTTACTGCCAGTAAGTCCCACACAGTGGGATTGGTGAGAGGCCTTTGGCGGCCACACCCCCTTTTCCACCACTCTGCAAATTCACCTCCAGGCACACTAATGGTTGAGGGATGAAGTCCACTTTAGTCCTGAAGCCATCAGGAATGAAGTGGAATTCATTCCTTAACCAGTAGTGCGCCAGGAGGCACGTTTGTAGAGTGATGGAGAAATGGGACGTGGCCTCAAGCAACCTCTTAGCCATCCCACTGTGTGGGACTTACTGGAGGTAACAGGAGAGGTTGTTCACTTCCAAGGACCCTCTGGAGGCAAGGGGACTTCATCCCCCAACCAGCAGCTTACCAGGAGGCGCATTTGCAGAGTGCTTATTAACAAAAAAGGGAGCAGGGTTGCAAGGCCCCCCTCCCGGGCTGATTGCGGCCCCGGGGACCCCATTCCCCAGGGCCCAGCCTCTAGTCTGGGCACCCAAACATTTTGTTGGGGACTGTGGGGTGAACCTGAATGCCCCCTCGGTCCAACCGGCTCCACCCTCTCTGCTGGAGCTGGCATTGCTTTTGGATAGAGGGAGCTGCTGAACGTGCAGCTTTCTCTGTCCAAAAGCAATTCTACTCTGCTTCTAGTAAGCAAGAGCATTTTACATGCTCTCGCTTACATGAAGCAGAGCAGAGTTTGCTATGACTTGGCGGGAGCGGTAATGCTCTCGCCAAGCCATAGCAAACAACAATGTCCCAGGGGTGGGCACCCTGGGACATTGCAAGAGCTGGCCCTGGGAGGTGACAGTCCCCAGGGCCATTATTGGATCCAGGAGCAGGGCCGAGCGCCCCCTCCCTTTATTTAAAAGGGCCACCCAAGGAGGTGGTGGTCCCCAGGCTGTCCCCGGGGGATTGGGGTCTGTGAGATACCCCAATACAAAAATGTGAGCAGGAAGTGGTGGTTCGCCGGAGCACAGGGGGTCCGTGAGGACCCCCTGAATTCATTTAAAATGGCCCCAGGGAGGTGGTAGTCCCCGGGGCCCAGGGGGGTCCATAAGGCCCCCCTTTTTCATATAAAAAAGCCCCATGTGCCCCCCTCCTTTAATTCATTATAATTTGACCATGCTCCCAGGACCTGGCCCACCCGGGGCCAATCCGGATCAAAGGGTGGGAGTCCGTGCTTTGTTTTTGTTTTTTTAATTCGGCGGGAGTTGCGGAGTCAGTGCAACTCCCACTGAAATTGTTTCCAACAAATTATTTTTTGGCCTTGTGGTTTTCCTGTGGGCCCCCCCCCCAAGAGGCCTAGGGGTCAGGGTGTTTCTACCCTGCCCCCTTTTCTTCTTTTTTTAATGTTTTTCTTGTGTCTCGGTTCAACTCAGTCACAAGATGGCTGCCAACACTTCTTGGTTTGAAGTGTTGGCAGCCAATCTGATCTCAGCACGAGATGGGGAGGGGTCGAGGATCCACCTCGTATACAACTGGAAATTTCTTTAAATAACTCCAGAACTACTTAACAGATTTACACCATCTAATAAAAAGGACACTTTCTGGACCAACAGCTACCTTTCGGCCAAATTTTGTATAATTCTGTTAAGCAGTTCGGGCTGTAGCCGTGTCTAAAGTTTCCTATGGAAATTAACATGGGGAAAACACATTTTGGAACCCCCCTTTTTCACGGACCCCGCTTGATGGATCACCCCGAAATTTTCAACACAGCAGCTGAAGTGAGTGGAAAATTAGTTTTGAAAATTTCGTGAGGATCCATCAAACAACACTAAAGTTATTGGCAAATATAAAAACACACTTCCTATGGAAACTAGGTCCCAACTAAAACTACCTACTGGAGATCGCTAGTAGGCCCTACTGGTGGTCGCCAGTAGGTAGTTACAGTTAGGACCTAAAAGGGGGTTGGGAGCACACTGCCTCACATTCCAGCACAGTTCACCCCTTTGCATCCTAGTGAATTCAGTACAAAATTAGTGCTTACTTGAAATTTAGCTGTATTTTTTCACCAAAGTTAGTGCAGACATTGCTGTATATCTCTAGACACGTGTTTCTGGGTTCAGCCCTTCATCAGTAGAGAGCAGCAGTAGTAGAAAGCAAAAGAAAATTAATCTGGGGTTGCTGGAAATGTTGCCAAATTCCTCTCAGGTCACAGTACCACTCACAGGCACACAGGTGCATCTCCAAAGCTCATCAGCTTGCTGGCTCAAGGGAGCCTTTTGAACAGAAAGGGGGTTGGAAGCACCCTGCCTCATATCCCAGCCCAGTTCGCCCCTTTGCATCCTGGTAAATTCAGTACAAAATTAGTGCTTACTTGAAATTTAGCTGTAGTTTTTCACCAAAGTTGGTGCAGACATTGCTGTATATCTCTAGACACGTGTTTCTGGGTTCAGCCCTTCATCAGTAGAGAGCAGCAGTAGTAGAAAGCAAAAGAAAAGTCGTCTGGGGTTGCTGTAAATGCTGCCAAATTCCTCTCCGGTCACAGTACCACTCACAGGCACACAGGTGCATCTCCAAAGCTCGTCAGCTTGCTGGCTCAAGGGAGCCTTTTGAACAGAAAGGGGGTTGGAAGCACCCTGCCTCATATCCCAGCCCAGTTCGCCCCTTTGCATCCTGGTAAATGCAGTGCAAAATTAGTGCTTTCTTGAAATTTAGCTGTAGTTTTTCACCAAAGTTGGTGCAGACATTGCTGTATATCTCTAGACATGTGTTTCTGGGTTCAGCCCTTCATCAGTAGAGAGCAGCAGTTGTAGAAAGCAAAAGAAAAGTCATCTGAGGTTGCTGGAAATGCTGCCAAATTCCTCTCAGGTCACAGTACCACTCACAGGCACACGGGTGCGTTTCCAAAGCTCGTCAGCTTGCTGGCTCAAGGGAGCTTTTGAACAGAAAGTGGGTTGGGAGCACACTGCCACACATCCAAACACAGTTCGCTCCTTTGCATCCTGGTAAATGCAGTACAAAATGAGTGCTTACTTGAAATTTAGCTGTAGTTTTTCACCAAAGTTGGTGCAGACATTGCTTTATGTCTCTAGACACGTGTTTCTGGGTTCAGCCCTTCATCAGTAGAGAGCAGCAGTAGTAGAAATCAAAAGAAAATTCATCTGGGGTTGCTGGAAATGCTGCCAAATGCCTCTCAGGTCGCAGTACCACTCACAGGCACACATGTGCGTCTCCAAAGCTCGTCAGCTTGCTGGCTCAAGGGAGCTTTTTGAACAGAAAGGGGGTTGTTAGCACACTGCCTCACATCCAAGCACAGTTCGCCCCTTTGCATCCTGGTAAATGCAGTGCAAAATTAGTGCTTACTTGAAATTTAGCTGTAGTTTTTCACCAAAGTTGGTGCAGACATTGCTGTATATCTTTAGAAACATGTTTCTGGGTTCAGCCCTTCATCAGGAGAGAGCAGCAGTAGTAGAAAGCAAAAGAAAAGTCATCTGGGGTTGCTGGAAATGCTGCCAGATTCCTCTCAGGTCACAGTACCACTCACAGGCACACAGGTGCATCTCCAAAGCTTGTCAGCTTACTGGCTCAAGGGAGCCTTTTGAACAGAAAGGGGGTTGGGAGCATACTGCCTCACATCCCAGCACAGTTTGCCCCTTTGCATCCTGGTAAATGCAGTACAAAATTAGTGCTTACTTGAAATTTAGCTGTAGTTTTTCACCAAAGTTGGTGCAGACATTGCTGTATATCTCTAGGCACATGTTTCTGGGTTCAGCCCTTCATCAGTAGAGAGCAGCAGTAGTAGAAAGCAAAAGAAAATTCATCTGGGGTTGCTGGAAATGCTGCCAAATTCCTCAGGTCACAGTACTACTCATAGGCACACAGGTGCATCTCCAAAGCTCGTCAGCTTGCTGGCTCAAGGGAGCCTTTTGAACAGAAAGGGGGTTGGGAGCACACTACCTCACATCCTAGCACAGTTCGCCCCTTTGCATCCTGGTAAATTTAATGCAAAATTAGTGCTTACATGAAATTTAGCTGTAGTTTTTCACCAAAGTTGGTGCAGACATTGCTGTATATCTCTAGACATGTGTTTCTGGGTTCAGCCTTTCATCAGTAGAGAGCAGCAGTAGTAGAAAGCCAAAGAAAAGTCATCTGGGGTTGCTGAAAATGCTGCCAAGTTCCTCTCAAGTCACAGTACCACTCACAGTCACACAGGTGCATCTCCAAAGGTCATCAGCTTGCTGGCTCAAGGAAGCCTTTTGAACAGAAAGGGCGTTGGGAACACACTGCCTCACATACCAGCACAGTTCGCCCCTTTGCATCCTGGTAAATTCAGTGCAAAATTAGTGCTTACTTGAAATTTAGCTGTAGTTTTTCACCAAAGTTGGTGCAGACATTGCTGTATATCTCTAGACACGTGTTTCTGGGTTCAGCCCTTTACCAGGATGCTAAGGGGCGAACTATGCTGGGAGGTAAAGCAGTGTGCTCCCATCCCCCTATAGTTAGGACCTAGTTTCCATTGAAAAAGCATTTTTTGATTTGCCTCTATCTTTGGGGCCGCTTGCCGACAGTTCACAAAGTTTTCCAAATAAAATTTGACAAGTTGGGTCTTGTTGTGCAAGGAAAGTTATGGGGTGATCCATCAAGCAGGCAGAGAGATATGGGGGAGCAAAAAAAGTGTGTTTCCCAAGTCAATTCCCATAGGGATTTTAAACATGACTACAGCCCGAACCACTGGGCAGAACTGCACCACATTCGGCAGAAAGCTAGCTTTTGGTCCAGAAAGAGTGCTTTTTGTTATTTGGTGTAAATCCGTTCAGTAGTTTTAAACTTATTAAAAGAAATCCAAATTTGTATATTTTGGGACTTGGATCCTTCACGAGGCCTGTGTGGAGCTCCGCGAACCCATGCGCCAGGAGCAGTGCTGTGATTGGCTGGCCACAACCTGTGTAGAAAGTTGCAGTTGCCATTTTATAAAGCGGGACACGGTCCCGGGGATGGAAATAAAGGTTAGGAAGTATAGATAGGGTCAAGGTATGGGTACCCTGAACCCATAAGTGTATTACAATGGTGTCTGAGTGAACCCTTATGAGTACTACAATGCTGAAAAACATTTTTTTCACATCATTGGAATTGCCTACCCATGGCGATGCTCAGCACGGCTTCCCTGTATAGCGTCGCAATGGAGTCGCGAACCTTGCTGAAAAAACAATAATTTTCATATATTCATTCACAGATTCATGAGAGTGAATGCACATTAATGCATGCACTCTCAAAGTTACTCACAGACTCACACATCCAGTCACAGACCCACTCATATTCTTATGCACCCACTCACAGACACACTCAGAACTCACATTCCAACTTACCGACCCACTCAGACACTCATGCACCCACTCACTCACACAGAGAGGCTCATGCAGACACTCACAGCCCCCTTCAGACAGTTATGCACCCACTCACAGGTACACTCAGAGACTCATGCACCCACTCAGAGACCTACACAGACACTCACACATCTACTCATAGACCCACTTAGACATTCATGCACCCACTCACAGACCCATTCAAATATTCACAAACCCACTCACAGACCCCCTCAGACACTCCCACATCCACTCACTGACCCACTCATTCTCATGCACCAACTCACTGACCCACTCTGGCACTCAAACACCCACTCACAAACCCACTCAGACACTCATGCACCCATTCATAGACCTATTTAGAGACTCATGCACCCCCTCACAGACCCCCTCACAGACCCACTCTGACACTCACACATTCATTCACAGACCCACTCATGCACCCACTCTTTCACCCACTGAGAGGCTCATGCAGACACTCACACACCCTGTCAGATACTCATGCACCCACTCACAAATTCACTCAGAGATTCACACAGCCACTCACAGACCCACAAAGATGCTCATGTACCCACACACAGACACACTCATATTATCATGCACCCATTCACAGACCCACTCAGACACTCACACATCCACTCACAGACCTACTCAGAGACTCACACACCCACTCAGACACACATGATCTCGTGGATATGGAGAGATCCTTTGTCTCCCTGGGATCTAGTGGACAGGAGGACAGCCAACCGGCACTTGGAGAGTACTCGGGGACCCAGGCCACAACAGTAGGCACTTAGCTGCAACCCAGCAACATTCAGGCAAAATCCACCACGTGATAGTCCCCTTCCTGAAGCATGACAAGCTCCAGGCCACCCCAAGTCTGCAGATAATCCAGTTGCAGTCCCTCCTGCCCTAATAATTCCTCATGGTGATGTCCCAATGTCGAACCAGCATAGTATGATTCTAGATCCAAAAGTTTCTCTACTTTTGGAGGCCAGAGCCCCAGTAGTTATGCCCACAATGGCCATTAAAGATATGATCAGTTCAAAAGGTCACCTTTGAAATGCACAGGGGCTCTCTAAATGTTGCCCTGTCTGCCATCCTACCAGGGAGGTTTGATCACTATCTTTAGTGGGCCAAGACCCTGCCCCTTGGAATGCAGGTGCCAATTCCACCCCCACCTAACCATCCCAGAGAGGCCCCTCAGAGTCAGAGGTCTGCAGTTTCCCTTGAGCCCCAGGTTTATGGCCATATACCAGGAATGCACAGATGTAACTGTGCCCCCCCAGCACCCAGATGTGTACTGGGGACAGGCCAACAGGCACACAGAGCGATAAGCATTGAAATGGCCACTTTCTCAAAGTGACATTTCCACACACGTAATGTCGGATCCACTCACATTACCAGAGAGGTTTTGCCATTACAAACTCATTGATATCAAACATGACACTGCTTGTATACTGCACATAGGAAATACTTCTAAATAGCCTTTCCCTACCTTTCCCGATGCAATTCCAATGCGAGAAGCAGGCCTCGTTGTACCGAACACACCAGCTGGTGCCATTGACAACCCTTGCATGTAGCAAAGATGTGCACATGCCCTACCTCTTCCCAACAACACACCCTGTCACCAGGGAGAACTCGATATAGCAAGAGATATGCAGAAACGTGGCAACTAGCATTTTAAATGCCAAGCTGACTAACAGTAACATGTGCACACAGGCCCCACCAGGGCAAATCTGTGGCACAATCAATGAGCTACCTCAGTGGATAGCACAACTGGTGCTGCAGGCCCATGGAGGGGCATTAGAGGTACATGCCCTGGGTATATGTCTTACCCCTAGATAAGGGACTTACATCTAACTTGAAGTAGCCAATCATGTATACACCATTCACCAGTATGTATATGACGAGCACAGTGCTTTGGCACTGAATGGCAGTGTCAAATGCACTCAAAGCCCTAAGCCAGCAAACAAGGTCCAAACATGAGGTCGGCAGCCAAAAAGGTTAGGGGAGACCATGCCAAAAGATGCCAGGTAAAAAACTCACCCACTGAAAGGCTCATGCAGACACTAACAGACGAAGTCAAACACTCGTGCACCCACACACAGATCCACTCAGTCACTGATGCACCCAGTCACAGACCCACTCAGACACTCATGCACCCAGTCACAGACCCACTCAGACACTTATGTACCCACTCCCACACCCACTCAGACACTTGTGCCACTCACAGACCCACTCAGACACTCATGTACCCACTCATACCCCCACTCAGACACTTATTCACCCACTCACACACCCACTGAGACACTTATGCACCCACTCGCAGACTAACTCAGACAGTCATGCATACAGTTAAAGACTGACTCAGACACTCACTGACCCACTCACAGTTCCACCAGTGGCGGCTCACATAGGGCGTGCTGTGGGGCGGTGTGGCGGGGTGGGGGAGGGGTAGGGTGGGGGTAGTAAACCTGGACATACGATGGAATGGAGAAACGTAATAATTACTTTCCTCCGTTCTGTCGTATGTCTGAGTTTACTACCCCCCCACCCTGCCCTTCCCCCACCCCGCCCACCACCCCACAGCACGACCTATGCAAGCCACCACTGAGTTCCACTGAGAGACTTCCATACCGACTCAGTGACCCATTCAGACACTCATGCACCCACTCACAGATCCTCTCACAGACTCATGTACCCATTCACAGACCCACTCAAGACTCACACATCTACTCACAGACCCATTGAGACACTCACATCTCCACTTACAGACCCATTCAGACACTCATGCACCCATTCACTCACCCACTGAGAGGCTCATGCAGACACTCACACACCCTATCAGACACTCATGCACCTACTCACAGACTCACTCAGAGACTCACACAGCCACTCACAGACCCACACAGATGCTCATGTACCCACTCACAGACACCCTCATATTCTTATGCACCCAGTCACAGACCTACTCAGACACTCACACATCTACTCACAGACATACTCAGAGACTCACACACCCACTCAGACACTCAGGCATCCATCCACTGACCCACTCAGACACATATGCACCCATTCACTCACCCACTGAAAGGCTCCTGCAGACACTCACAGACCCAGTGAGATACTCATGCACCCACTCACACACCCACTCAGATACGTATGCACCCACTTGCAGACTAACTCAGACAGTCATGCATCCAGTTAAAGACCCACTCAGACACTCACAGACCCACTGAGCTACTTCCACACCCACTCAGTAACCCATTCAGACACTCATGCATCCATTGACCGATTCAATCAGGCATTCATGCACCACTGACAGACCCACTCAGACATGCATGCACTCATTCACAGACCCACTTAGATGCTATGCACCCACTCACAGACCCACTTAGAGATGTATTCACCTACACCCAGAGTCATTTACCCAGTCACAGTCCCAATCAGATACGTATGCACCCACTCACTGACCCACTCATATTCTCACACACTCCCTCACAGACCCACTCAGACACTCACGCACCCACTCATAGTACCATTCAGACACTCATGCACCCACTCACAGACCTACTCAGAGACTCACGCACCCACTGACAGACCCACTCAGACACTCATGTATCCACTCACAGATCCACTCAGACACTCATGCACCCACTTACTCACTGTTAGACCCAGCAGTTTCCGGCTGGCAGGGACATATTGAAGCCAGTCAGAATCCACTGTCCTAGATAGGATGAGTATAATACACATGTCCAATAACCTGTGCTCACCCTTGCGTAGCTAGGCACTGAGAAGTCAGGCTGATCCTTAGGGCCCAAGTGTAAAGTGGTGGCACACCACCACCCTCGCAATACACAGCATTTACCACAAAAAGACTCCACGCCATATGTATAAAACACTAGTCTTTGTATTACACACACATTTAAATCAAAACCAAATACACATTGTATATACACTTTACAGTTATATGCAATTGTCAAACTTTCCCATTAGCAGTAGAACGGCATGAACATACATGCACTAACCAGAGGTGTTCATCCAACACGACATTCCCCACTATCGTATACCCCCAATAGTTGCAATGGTCAAGCAATCACAGGTCTTTGACTACTGCCTTGTGATACAGCCTCAGTCACTCAACTACACCAGCCAACATACACGTTGCCCCAGCTGGCATCACATTGATTAAATTGACGGAATACCTAAAATTGAAAGAAACAGTTATTTAGTTTCACTGCTACCCCCCGTAGACAAAAGGTTGTGACCAAGGAAGCTGGCGTACTTTCAAGTCTGGAGAAGTGCTTCCCCTCAGGCAGAGGCACAAGCTCCTTTAGCTCCCGACAGCCAGCTGTAGGTGTCCACAAGGCACAACAAAACCCCTCGGGACCTGTCACGATGTTCTTCACAACAAAGTACCTTGTGGCATGGGTCTAGGGAGAGAGAGCCAGCGGCCTCGCATGGAGACAGCGATGTCCAGCGCTGTCTTCCTCCTGATCTGGAGGTCGAGGACAGGCTTAACTCCTAGCTCAGGTTCCCCAACACCCCTCGGACACCACATGCTCCAGAGTACAAGCTAGCACAGGTGCCCTAGTTGCTAGCATGGGTCCCTCGGACTCTGCAAGCAAGCTTCCACCACACTCCTTGAACTCCTCACGTCCGGGCACCTCAGGTGGGCTACTGATCTTTAAGAGCATACTCTTCTGAACAGTGTGATGAGGGTGTACATCAGGATGGGCCTTGTCCCAACTGACAATCACTTCCACCCGTTTCCACCGCACCCTGCGCGGTCCTTACGATCTCGTGGAAATGGAGAGATCCTTTGTCTCCCTGTGATCTCGTGGACAGGAGGACAGCCAACCGGCACTTGGAGAGTACTCAGGGACCCAGGCCACGACAGTTGGCACTTAGCTGCAACAGAGCAACATCCAGGCAAAATCCACCACGTGAAAAGCTCCAGGCCACCACAAGTCTGCAGATAATCCAGTTGCAGTCCCTCCTGCCCTAATAATTCCTCATGGTGATGTCCCAATGTCGAACCAGCATAGTATGATTCTAGATCCAAAAGTTTCTCTACTTTTGGAGGCCGGAGCCCCAGTAGTTATGCCCACAATGGCCATTAAAGATACGATCAGTTCAAAAGGTCACCTTTGAAATGCACAGGGGCTCTCTAAATGTTGCCCTGTCTGCCATCCTACCAGGGAGGTTTGATCACTATCTTTAGTGGGCCAAGACCCTGCCCCTTGGAATGCAGGTGCCAATTCCACCCAACCTAACCATCCCAGAGAGGCCCCTCAGAGTCAGAGGTCCGCAGTTTCCCTTGAGCCCCAGGTTTATGGCCATATATCAGGAATGCACAGATGTAACTGTGCCCCCCAGCACCCAGATGTGTATTGGGGACAGGCCAAGAGGCACACAGAGCGATAAGCATTGAAATGGCCACTTTCTCAAAGGGACATTTCCACACACGTAATGTCGGATCCACTCACATTACCGGAGAGTTTTTGCCATTACAAACTCATTGATATCAAACACAACACTGCTTGTATACTGCACATAGGAAATAATTCTAAATAGCCTTTCCCTACCTTTCCCGATGCAATTCCAATGCGAGAAGCAGGCCTCATTGTACCGAACACACCAGCTGGTGCCATTGACAACCCTTGCATGTAGCAAAGATGTGCACATGCCTACCAATTCCCAACAACACACCCTGTCACCAGGGAGAACTCGATATGGCAAGAGATATGCAGAAACGAGGCACATAGCATTTTAAATGCCAAGCTGACTAACAGTAACATGTGCACACAGGCCCCACCAGGACAAATCTGTGGCACAATCAATGAGCTACCTCAGTGGATAGCACAACTGGTGCTGCAGGCCCATGGAGGAGCGTTAGAGGTACATGCCCTGGGTATATGTCTTACCCCTAGATAAGAGACTTACTTCTAACTTGAAGTAGCCAATTATGTATACACCATTCACCAGTATGTATATGATGAGCACAGTGCTTTGGCACTGAATGGCTTTGTCAAATGCACTCAAAGCCCTAAGCCAGCAAACAAGGTCCAAACATGAGGTCGGCAGCCAAAAAGGTTAGGCGAGACCATGCCAAAAAATGCCAGGTAAAAAACTCACCCACTGAGAGGCTCATGAAGACACTTACAGACCCAGTCAAACACTCATGCACCCACGCACAGATCCACTCAGTCACTGATGCACCCAGTCATAGACCCACTCAGACACTCATGCACCCAGTCACAGACCCACTCAGATACTTATGTACCCACTCCCAGACCCACTCAGACACTTGTGCCACTCACAGACCCACTCAGACACTCATGTACCCACTCATAGGCCCCACTCAGACACTTATTCACCCACTCACACACCCACTCAGACAGTCATGCATACAGTTAAAGACTGACTCAGACACTCACTGACCCACTCACAGTTCCACTGAGAGACTTCCATACCCACTCAATGACCCATTCAGACACTCATGCATCCACTCACAGATCCTCTCACAGACTCATGTACCCATTCACAGACCCACTCAAGACTCACACATCTACTCACAGACCCATTGAGACACTCACATCTCCACTTACAGACCCACTCAGACACTCATGCACCCATTCACTCACCCACTGAGAGGCTCATGCAGACACTCACACACCCTGTCAGACACTCATGCACCTATTCACAGACCCACTCAGAGACTCACACAGCCACTCACAGACCCACACAGATGCTCATGTACCCACTCACAGACACCCTCATATTCTTATGCACCCACTCACAGACCTACTCAGACACTCACACATCTACTCACAGACATACTCAGAGACTCACACACCCACTCAGGCATCCATTCACTGACCCACTTAGACACACATGCACCCATTCACTCACCCACTGAAATTCTCCTGCAGACACTCACAGACCCAGTGAGATACTCATGCACCCACTCACACACCCACAGATACTTATGCACCCACTTGCAGACTCACTCAGACAATCATGCATCCAGTTAAAGACCCACTCAGACACTCACAGACCCACTCACAGACCCACTCACAGACCCACTGGTATACTTCCACACCCACTCAGTGACCCATTCAGACACTCATGCATCCATTGACCGATTCAATCAGTCATTCATGCACCACTGACAGACCCACTCAGACATGCATGCACTCATTCACAGACCCACTTAGATGCTATGCACCCACTCACAGACCCACTTAGAGACGTATGCACCTACACCCAGAGTCATTTACCCAGTCACAGTCTCAATCAGATACGTATGCACCCACTCACTGACCCACTCATATTCTCACACACTCCCTCACAGACCCACTCAGACAATTATGTACCCACTCCCAGACCCACTCAGACACTTGTGCCACTCACAGACCCACTCAGACACTCATGTACACACTCATAGGCCCCACTCAGACACTTATTCACCCACTCACACACCCACTCAGGCACGTATGCACCCACTCGCAGACTAAGTCAGACAGTCATGCATACAGTTAAAGACTGACTCAGACACTCACTGACCCACTCACAGTTCCACTGAGAGACTTCCATACCCACTCAGTGACCCATTCAGACACTCATGCACCCACTCACAGATCCTCTCACAGACTCATGTACCCATTCACACACCCACTCATAGACTCATACACCCAGTCACAGTACCACTCAGAGACTCATGCTCCCACTCATACATCCACTCAGACACTGACGCACCCACTCAGACCCACTGGACACTCATGCGCCCACTCACCACCCACTCAGAAAGTGGTACATGTATCCACAGACTCACTGAGGGACTTATGCACCCACTTACACACACACTCTTAGACACTCACAAACTACTCACAGAGCTATTGCCACATGCACAGCGTCAAACTGAAAGTTATAAATGTGTTGGTGTGCATTGAATTTGTGCTTTTGCTTTGTGGATCCACGACGGATTCGTGACTCCCCAAATTTGTTTTTTTAAAGGATTTAAAATGAAAATTGATTAGTGTTTGGTAAAAGGGTGGCTCTAAGAAGAGCCCTTGGGTTTATTATATGTAGATTGTAACTACACATAAAACAGGATGCAGTCTTTCAAGTTGTCAACGAATATCCTGTTGCTGTTCTCTGAGAAATGTACTTCATCATTTCTATATGTATGCTCCATATCAAAGCGTTAATTGTTTTTGTAGATGAAACCCATGTTGTTCTCTCTTAGGAATGTGGAAACAGTTTTATTAACATGTTTCCTTGCTTTATCTATCTGTGGGCAGAATTCGTCTGATCATTTCCATTTCTGTCTTTGACAAAAGTTAGAGTACACCAAAGCAGTTTGAGAGGAAAGTGTCATTAATTGACCAAAGGTATCCTTCATTAAGATTTCCAATCCTTCCACAGTGTGCCATCATTGCCACCACAGTGCACAATCATGAGGTCTGGATGTTGGCAATCCTCAACGCTTTCAACCGAAGGAAGCAATTGTTGCCACTTTAACCTCTCTGGCAAATCCAAGTAAAGTCCACATTAGGCAAATCCAAGTCCCTATCAATGTCACTCCTTCTAGCACTCTCTGTGGCCCAAAAAACACAGCTGTGACCCACAATCCACACTCTAACCATTTTAAAGTCTGACCATATGTCAGACTGTTAACATGCATATATCAGTAACTGTTCAAATGGTTGACTAGTTCCATAAGTACTTCACTTCACATGTTATCGATTATTTCAGGCCCTTTTTAGGTATGTTACAGGATATATAACTATGTAACTGATATTCAAACTTTATTACATTTAACAGACACTACTAAATCTCTCTCTATATCATGTAGTTGGAATTAGGTGACTGAAAACTTTATTAGTGGTCAAGAGATTATTTTTTTGTCCTACATATAGTTTCATTACCTTATTCACAATTGATATATTTAATTTATTTGTAAGGCTGTAGTTCAGTGTTGTAGCCGTCCTAGGATCTGTAAATTATATACTAGTAGTCGTATTCTAT
This sequence comes from Calotriton arnoldi, assembly GCA_963921515.1. NCBI lineage: Eukaryota > Metazoa > Chordata > Amphibia > Caudata > Salamandridae > Calotriton > Calotriton arnoldi. Next base: position 605,118 of record CAWUFW010009813.1, on the reverse strand, counting down.
GTCTGATTGTGCAACATAGAGATGAAGGAATTCAAATATTTGTAAGGCATGCTACTCTGCAGTTAACACATCTATGTTAAATATAGATTTACAACGCCTTGCAAAGTCGTAAGCTTTCCTTTAGTTAATATAAATCACCCCTAAGGTAAGCTGTAGGTAGCTAATAGGGCAGGAAGGTATGTGTTTAAAAGGCAAAACATGTAGTTTGAATTTTTAGTGAGTTAGAAACATATTTAAAGACCAATATATCCAGCTATACATCCAGTCATCTATCTGTGCACTCACCGAGATACCTATTTAGAAAATGACAGAGCCACTAATACACCCAGTGAGACAGTAACAGAAACACTTAAACACTCACTCACACACACATACAGCTCTTAAGTATGCAATAGTAATGGATGCAGTTGCACACACAGTTAAATAACCCAAAACTCACTAACAAAGCCAATAAGCAATTCATGCAGCCCATTACACATTTAGAGACCCATAGAGTAAGTAAGAGAGCCAGAAATATACCAACATACTTACTTGAATATTCAATGACATACCCTCAGAGGGACTGAGATACTCATTCATATATGTACTGAGGAACTGACACTAACAAGTCACCCATCCAGACAAGTAGGCCTTTAAATGTGTCTTGAGTCTGCTACTGGAGAGCCTGTGTATGCAGTTTTCCTGCTAGGCCGGCTTGACATTCAAAAGACATTGTTAAGCCTTAAAATCCTCTTCTACTACATATACGTCACCCTTGCAATAGGCTGTAGGTAGGCCATTCGGCAGGGAGGTATGTGCTTAAAAGATGCAACATGTTATTTGAAGTTTAATTGAGTTACATGCACACTTACAGACCCATATGCGTAGTTTTACATCCAGGCTCCCACCCAAACCGGAACTCACATACCTATGTACAAACGGATTGAGCCACCAATACACCCAGTCAGACAGTGACATAGGCACTTAAACTTTCATTCACACACAAATAAAGCTCTTATGTATCCAGTAGTAATGGAGGGAGTAGCACACATTGTTAAATGCCCCAAAATGCACTAACACAGCCAGTAAGCAATCCATGCAGCCCCTTACATACACATTTAGAGACCCATAAAGTAACTAAGAGAGCCAGATTTGTACCAACGTACCTACTTAAATATCCCAAGACACACCCACATAGAGCCCGAGACACTCATTTAGATATTGGCTATAGCACTGGCACTAACAAGTCAACTATGCAAACAAGCAGACCTTTAAACATGTCTTTATCATGCTACTGTAGAACCTGTGTATGAAGTTTTCCTGCTAGGACAATTTGACATTCCAAACAAGTTGGTAAACCTTAAACTCATCTTCTACCACATATAGGTCACCCCTAAGATAGGCTGTAGGTAGGCCATAGGTCAGGGAACTGTGAGCTTAAAAGATAAGACATGTTCTTTGAAGTTTCATTGAGTTACATGTGTAGTTACAGACCCATATGTCTAGTTATACATTCAGCCTCCCACCCATACTAGATCTCGCATACCTATGTATAAAAGGATAGAGCCACTAATATACCCAATCAGACAGTGTTAGAAGCACTTAAACATTCGCTCACATGTACAGCTGTTAGGTATCCAGTAGTAATGGAGGAAATTGCACACACAGTTAAATACCCCAAAACTCACTAGCACAGCCAGTAAGCGATCCAAGCTGCCCCTTACATACACATTTACAGATCCATAGAGTAACTAAAGCAGCCAGACACTTACGCACATATCCAATGACACACCCACATAGGAAATGAGACACTTATTTAGATATTTAGTGAAGAACTGACACTAACAAGTCACCCATCCAGACAAGTTGCTTTTTAAACATTATATGGGGCTGCTACTGTATAGGCTGTGTATACAGTTTTCCTATTAAGCTGACATGACATTCAAAACACATGTCTAAGCCTTAAACTCCTCTTCTTCTACAGATAAGTCACCCCTAATATAGGCCATAGGTAGGCCATAGGGCAAGTAACTATGAGCTTAAAAGATAAGACATGTTCTTTGAAGTTTCATTGAGTTACATGGGTAGTTCAATATGTCCAGTTATGGATCCAATCTCCCACCTATTATGGAGGTTGCTTACCTATACATAAAAGGATAGAGCCACTAATACACTGAGTGAGACAGTGATGGAGGCACTTAAACATTTACTCACACACACGCAAAAGGCTCTTATGTATCTAGTAGTAATGGAGGGAGTTGCACACACAGTAATATTCCCCAAAACTCACTAGCACAGCCAGTAAGCAACCCAAGCAGTTCCATACATACACATTTAGAGACATATAGAGTAACTAAGACAGCCAGACAAATGCCAACATACTTACTTATATATCCAATGACACACCCACAGAGGAAATGAGACACTCATTTAGATATGTAGTGAGGAACTGACACTAACAAGTCACCCATCCAGACAAGTAGGCCTTTACACATGTCTCTGGCCTGCTACTGTAGAGCCTGTGTATGCATTTCCTGCTAGGCCAACTTGACATTTAAAACATGTTGCTAAGCCTTATACTCTTCTTCTACTACATATAAGTCACCCGTAGGATAGGCTGTAGGTAGGCTATAGGTCAAGGAGCTATGAGCTTAAATGCTAAGATATGTTCTTTGATTTTTCATTGAGTTACATGCGCACTTACAGACCCATATGTCCAGTTATACATCCAGTCTTCCACCCATACTGGAAAACGCTTACCTATGCATAAAAGGATAGAGCCACTAATACACCCAGTGAGACAGTAACAGAGGCACTTAAACATTCACACACACATACAGCTCTTATGTATCTAGTAGTAATCGAGAGACTTGCACACATAGTTAAAAACTCTAACACTAACTAACACAGCCAGTAACCTATCCATACAGCCACTTACATATAGATTTATATCCCCATAGAGTAACTAAGAGAGCCACTCTTATACTAATTTAGTTACACAAACACTCACACACCAATACAGGAAATCTTAGAGTCATTAAGATATGTATTGAAGTACTAACACAACCAAGTCACTAATCCCTACAAGTAGACGTTTACAAGTGTCTCAGGCCTGCTACTGCAGAGCGCCTGTGTGCAGTTTTACTGCCATGTTGACTGGGATTTAAAACCCCTTGTCAGGCCTTAAACTACGTTTCTACTACATATAAGTGACCCTTAAGGTAGACCGTAGGTAGTCATAGGACAGGGTGCTATGTGCTTAAAAGGTAAGACATATATTTTGAGGTTTCAGTGAGTTACATGCACACTTACAGACATATTTGCCGAGTTATACATCCAGTGTCTTACCCATACTGTAACTCAGATATGTATTTTTAAAAGCACAAAGACAGTCACACATCCTGTCAGACAGCAACAGAGGGAGTTAGATATTCAATCACACACTCACACAGCTCTTATATAAGCAGCAGTACCAGAGCTAGTTCAACTCACAGTTAGATACCGTAACACCAACTAACATAGCTACTAAGCTATTCATACAACCACTTGCATATAGATTTGCATAGCTATATTGTTAATAAGAGACCCACTCTTATGTTGATGTTCATATTTACACAAAAACTCAGATTTTTAGTCAGGTGCTGAGACAACCAACTCACCCATCTATAAAAGCAGCTGTTTCCACGTCACTCAGACCTGCTAGTCCAGAGCTTCTGTGTGCAGTTTTACTTGGCATTTAAAAGCCTTTGTCAGGTCTTGAAGTACTCTTCTGCTACATATAAGTAACCCTTAAGGTAGATTGTAGGCAGGCATATAACAGGGTGCTATGTACTTAAAAGATAATACACATATAGTTTAAGGTTTCAGTATGTTACATTCACACTTACAGACAGATATGCTCAGTTATAAATGCAGTGTCTCACTCATACTGCTACTCACAAACGTATTTACAAAGCATGGAGACACTCCCACATGCAGTCAGACAGTGCCACAGGGCACTTAAACATTCACTGACACACTCACAAACTACTTAATTATCCAGCAGTACCAGAGCTAGTTCCACTCACAGTTACATACTTTAACACTATCTAACACAACTAGTAACTTATCCAAACAGCCACTTGCATATAGAATTTAGATACATTGAGTTACTAAGAGAGACACTCATACTGATATACTTACTTACGTAAACACTCACACACCCATACAGAGATTGAGGTACTGACACAACAAAGTCACTCATGCAGACAAGTAGCTGTTTATATTTGTCTCAGGCCTGCTACTGCAAAGCCTCTGTGTGCAGTTTTACTGCCATGTCAACTGGGATTTAAAATCCTTTGTCAAACCTTAAACTTCTCTTATGCTACATAAAAGTCACTGTTAAGATAGGATGTAGGTAGGCCATATGGTAGGGTGGTATGTGCTTAAAAGGTAAGACCTGGTTTTAAGTTACACTGAGTTACATGTGAACTAAAGTCCCATACACCTAATTATAGATCCAGTTTTCCACCCACACTGTGAGTTTTTATACTTACTCTGATACACACTGACGCATACAGTAAGACGCACAGATACACAGATATGGATTAAGTGATACAGTCAGACACACATTTATTTAGACATGATACGTAACAAACTTCCAGTGCCTATTATATAGTGTTATAAGAATTTATATAGGAAGTGGAATGGTTAAATGATGTAATTTTATAATATATAATAATAAGCATTGTTTGCAGAGTTCTATTTATACTTATAAACAGATACTTAAAATGCCAAATAAAACACAAAGAAGAAATAAAAAGAGGAAAGGATACTATCTCATTAAAATACAGAAATAAAAGGGACAGAATGTAGACAATGTGGTTAAAGAGAAAAAGAACTGCGGGTAAGAAAACTAAAAAGGGTCTTAAAATGTTGTGTAGAAAACTACAAAATAAGGAAAACCAAGTTAATAAAATGGGAAGTCTCAAATCAGCTAAGAATGGAAAAAAAGTAAGTGACAGCAAGACTAATAAATCATTTTTGAAAGGAGATACTTTAACAAGGAGACAGAGGCAGTTTAAATAAATTCGAGTCAGAATGTTCTGTAATAGGGTAACTCAGAATATCATACGAACTATGAAACAGTATAAAAGGAGA